>CAUYLG010005087.1:0-127874 GCA_963573385.1 Cacajao melanocephalus | reverse complement strand
GTTTCACCATGTTAGTCAAGCTGGTCTTGAACTCCTGACCTCAGGTGATCCGCCCGTTTCGGCCTCACAAAGTGCTGGGACTACAAGTGTGAGCCACCTCGCCTGGTCAAATTATTATTATTTTTTAATAGAGATGAGGTCTCATTATATTGCCCAGGTTGGTCTTGAACTCCTGGGCTCAAGTAATTCTTCCAACGTGGCCTCCCAAAGTACTGGGATTACAGGTGTGAGCCATCATGCCTGGCCAATATTTGCTTTTTAATTTAATTTAATTTAATTTAATTTTTTTTTTTTGAGATGAAGTGTTGCTCTATTGCCCAGGCTGGAGTGCAGTTTCAAGATCTAGGTTCACTGATAATCTCTGTGACATGGTAAAAAGCCCCATAAAACTGCATACCTCAACCATACCTTGGTTTTCTGTTTAAACTGATCTCTGGAACCCATAATGTGGCAAGCAAGCAGTCCAAACCCAGGCTATCTTGGCCCCTGCGACTTGTAATTTCCACCCTACCCAGACAATGTGTAAAGAAATGCTTATTTTCACTTTTGTTAACTGCTTAAGTAACAATCAGAATGTCAAAAGTCCCCTGCCCTCGGAATGTCTGAAACTCCTCACCCCCACCCCCACCCAAAGCACAAACCCCCAGGGGCTTTTTAGGGGTATAAAAAGTCTTGACACCCTCCTTTCGGGGCCACAGGTTGGAGAGACCTGAGTCCTCCATGGCCGCTGGCAATAAAGACCCTGCAATTTGGCATACTTTTGTCTTGCTGTTGACTTTCTATGCTCGCTCCATTATAACAGATACCAAGGGATCTTGTGATGATGCCTTGGATTAATTCACTAGCCTCTCACTTCTTTAGTTTCTGAGAGACCAAATCTTTAAAGCTGACATACGGGAGAATGGTGATATATTGGATTAATTCTGTATCCCTTTACTTTCATTTTAGGTCCCACGTGTTTCAACGGACATTTGTCTCCATCACAGCCACATCACACCACACATTTTATTCTTCAGTTCATTTGGTCAAATGCCACTCAAAACAAGAAACGCTAAAGAAGAAGAAGACGAGCCAGTTCAAAATCTACATTTCATTTCTGATGTTGGCCCAATGGCTTTTTCCTTCTACTTTCTCAGAATCCTGCCTCTGTAGTTTTCTCTTCCCTGATTTGCCCAAGAATTTAAAATGAGGATTCTGAATATTCTTTCTCCTTTCCCCCTACCAATGAACTAAGAAGTAGTGTGATTTTCCATATTCTGTTTAATTCTAGACATCAGATTTTCAGGGTTTCTAGCTTCATTTCCTCCGAAACCATTATTTTTGCTATGTAGTATCTCTGCCTATGGTTGTATTTTAAAAGTTTCCCTAGTCCTTTGTACTATGACAAGCATGGAATATAAGTTTATTATTGACAAAGAACAAAGAGAGATCAGTAATAAAAACACAGGGAACTGTACATAAGCTCTGTAACCTCCTTTCTTGACACATTCTAAAACTTACTATAAAGCAATATATATGAAAGCATTCTCATGTACAATATTTCACATAATACTCATATTAAAATGGAGTGAAGTAATTATCAATCTCTACTTAAATTTACATGTTAAGGTACTAAGGCTTTCACAGGTTAAGTAACTCACCCAAGACCACATACCTAGTAAATGGCAAAATTGAGATTTTTAACCAGGTTTAATAAATCCATATCATTTCCCCAAACTTTCTTGTTATCCAATGAAAGTTAGAGAAATTGCAGTTTAAAAATAAGATATAGATTAACATCAGTGAGAATAGGCACTATACACAGTAGCTATGATCTATTGGGCCTTTCCAACACATTACAACCGGCAGTGGGTAATCTGCATGAAATATGTATAGCACTGCACTGAGAAAGAGGAGGTATGAGCCTTTCAGAATAAGAGGGCCAAAAGCAATGTAGAATTCTCCCTACAGACGCCCTTTCGTGAAACTCACACTCTGATCACATATTCAATGTTTGTCTTTGTGGAGACTATACTCTCTACAAAAGGAAACAACATTAATTCTCCTAAACATAGACACCCGGAAGAAAAATAAGATTAATTTCTTCATTCTGGATTCTGGCCGATGCCAGCTCTAGAGCTCCTAGGTTGCCCAGGACTATACCAGAGGCCTCTGCTTCATCCTATGCATAATATTGACAAATAAGCTTAGGTTTTAAACATTGATTCTCTTTTAAATCCAGGCATGAAGGGTCCAACATAAGCTAACATATACATTACATTTACAATGAGCACTCTGCAAGGAATCCTTCAAAAAGTTAGAATTTATTTATGTAAACTGTGTAGTTGTATGGTCACCATGAAAGAATATTTGGTCAATACAACACAGAAAGGAAATGAAATCAGGAGTTATGCTACATCAGATGGAAAAAGCAATGCAGTGTCTGGTAAGGAAAAAAAACAAAACAAAACCATGAGTTGTCCAGGACTAGCTCTACTAGACTCAGTGTAACATGTTGGAAATAGCTCTTCAGTCAGAAGGTTTGGTCTCCCTATATACTAGCTGTGTAGCTTTAGATGATCCATTTAAATCCCTGAGACTTCTCCAATATTTTAATAAAAATACCTTTTGAGATAACATCCACAAGCACTTTTAAAACACATATATGTAATTAGTAGGGACTGGGGGTAGGGAGTATGCTGTAAAATGCTCTTCAAATGTAATTTTGTGAAAACAGATAACTACATTGGTGATTTTAAATGGACTTTAATCAGTGGTGATAAAAGAAAGTCAATTGTCTATCTAATGGACAACACGGTAGCCATTTTTCAACTTCAAGTTTAAGCTTCAATGAACCCTCATTTCCTCAAGCCCATAACATAGCCAGTAATTAAAATTATATTTCTTGTTTTAGTTGAAATTTTTATGATTTAAGTGGTTTTGTAGAGAGCCATTTGGTTATTTTCATAATACTGCATTTGCTGGTTGAAGATCAAGGTTATTTTGTTCTGTTTTGTTTAGCTATGTAGGTCTGTTGGTTACTACTGCAACGTTTAAATTAGGCTCATGCTTCCTCCTGTTAACAAAGATTAAGACTCATGTCCTGATTGCCTCTGGGGAATGTTGGGTAAAAGGAAAATAAGTACTTTTGGCAGCAAAGTGATCTATCCACTCAGAATAACTGACCCAGACAAATGGGCTCTGAAATAGGGACCGATCAGCCTTCCTATCAATAGATAAGCATACAGCAGACCTTACCTTCTGTCTCTCTGTTTAATGGACTAATGACTTTTCTTAAGAACTTATCAGAGGGTATAATGGTGGATGAGGCACAACCCCAACTGTGCCCATAGCAGGCAGCCTGAAACCACAGGCCATCCAGCATTTCTGAGAAATGGGGAAGGTGCACGCCATCTTCTGACAAGTTTATCTAGACAAAATATGTGTGAGGTTATTAAGAATTTTGAAGACTTTACATGCTGTTTTTGTGTAAGATTCAAATCAAAGGGAAGGAAGATTAAAGCCAACACAATTTCCATTTATTTTACATGCAGCACAGTTGAGGGCAAGAAGTGAGAGTGAGGGATACTTAACTTGGCCTTAGAAAACCAGGATTACAGACCTAACTCTTTCATTAAATTGAAATGTGATCTTTAGAAAGGTTAGTATAAATAATGTTTTAAAGGCATTTTCAATTATAACATCATATCATTCTTGATTTATATTCTTGATAACTAAAAGAGAAACCACCATTGTTCATTTTTTGGCCAGTTTTATGCCATTCCTTTTCTACATCTGTCCAGAAGGTCAAAAGCAGAGTCTAAATTAGGGCATCTCCAAAAGACAAACAGCATGGGGCATGTTCAATATCAGCTTATTCAGGACACAACAAAAGGAATGTTCTAAAATTTATCCTATGACTAAGCCTCAAGTGGAGACTTTTAAAACTGTCCTCTATTTTCAGATCTCTTTATTTAATGTTTCACGGAATCTGAAAACTGTGGAGGAGAGAGAATCAGTTTTCTTTTCAGTCAACACGATGCCATGACAACCAGTTATAATGTGAAGGATGGTCAAATCAACAATTGTTTTGACCACATGATGCCAAATAACCAGTTTGAGTGATTTGTTTTTTAAGTACAAATTTGTTTAGTTGTTGAAGCATGTAGATACACGCTCCTTAACAATCATACCTTTTATTTTCTTCACAGGGAACAAACCAATTTCAAACATATTATCTCATTTTTATTCTGATTTTCCCAACAAGCTCTGGACTGTCAGTAGAGCAAGTATTACTGTACTTATTTTACAAATGAAGATAATAAGTAGGATTTAAATTGTATAAGCATAACAATCCCAATTAATTTGCTCTATTTTCTCTAAATGAAATTGAAGAAACTACAGTGTTTTGCACATCAGAGAGTAGTATGTAAATTTTGCCTGGCCCAAAGAACATGTTTAGCAAATGGTGTTTAATGGTATTTTGCTATTTTCCATTATCAACAGTGGAGTCTCCACTTCCCCACTGGGTCATTGTTCTTCCATCTGTAGGCATATGTTGAACACCTTCATTCTCTTGTGCAGTCTAGATCCTGGAAAAAGAGAGGCCCTTTTCATTTGGCCCTAGGTTTGTCTCCTTTACTTCTGTTGAAATTGATATCACCTCAAATAGAATTCAGTTCCAACTGACTGAATCTACTGAAATTTCTTGACTAACATTGTGAAGAGACGGAGGCTTAAGAAAGTACTTTGATCAAGATGACTTGATGGTAAGTTTTATAATCAAGACATGAATGCATGTCTATATTACTTCAAAGCCCATTTTTCAAACGTGTTTTAAAATATACTTTCAGATTTAATGTCAAATCCTAAAATTCTTGTTATCCTGGAGATCCCACTCATTGTCCCAGTGGTTTTCTGTACTCTTAGGGAAGGGTAGGTACTGAGTAGAAACGGAAGCTGTTGCTCAACTTTAATTGTTAAATCTTGCTTTTAAAATTTCATTTTATTTTATTTAGTCCCTAGACACAATGTTCTTAAAAGCCAAGTAGGATTGAGGAAGAAAATGCTTTTCTGAATTTATTTTTTTTGTTCCTATTAAAATAGCATGTGCTGGCCCTAAATCCCTGAGCTGTGGACAGAGAGATTGCCATCTGGATCAGCCTAACCTGTGATTTATTCACTTTCTCACTCAACAGATTTTATTGAGTGCCAGCTATGCGGCAAACAACATAGACTCATGGAAATTCATGGAATTTGCAATCCGGCAGGTGACTTAGATATTGACTAAATAGTAAAAAGTATGGTAACAGGATACTGTTGGGGACATTTAACAGGGAGTGAGGTTAGTCTGGGACTCAGAATAAGCTATCCTCCAAGAGTGAGAAGATATTAATGCTGCAACCTGCAGTATGAATACAAGTTAGCTGGAATAGAGCAGATTCAGGTAGCTGAAAAAATATATTCAATGGCTAGATCGTTAGTTGTATGTATCAACCTGGCTAGGTTATAGCATCCAGTTATTTAATTATACACTAATCTAAGCATTGCTGTGAGAGTGTTTTATAGATGTGGTTAACGTCTGCCATCAAATGACTTTGAGAAAATTTTCTTTGATAACATAGATGGGTCTCATTCAATTAGTTGAAAGGCTTTAAGACAAAAACTGAGGTTTCACGGAGGAAGACGAAATTCCATTTGTTGACTGAGCTTCAACTTTTGCCTGAGAGTTCAGCCTTGGGCTACTCTACACACTGCTTGCCAGCCCCACAATTGTGTGAGCCAATTCCTCAAAAAATTATATATAGGCACACACAGAGACACATATAAACATATACACACACTATGATTCCTCTACTTCCCCATAAGTCTCTCTCTATATATAATCTATATCTATCCCTAGTGTAAATACGCTAAAATGCTGACTGATGGAAATTTTTTTCCTAGGAAGAGGGTTATTACTGCAACAAATACTTTAAAATGTAGAAGTGGCTTTGGAATGGAGGAATGAATAAAGGCTGAAAATTTTTTGAAGAACATGATAGAAAAAGCTTACTTTAAAGAGATTGTTGGTGAAAATATGTTAAAGGTAAGCTTTTAGAAGATAATGACTAAAGTTATTGGCAACTGGAGAAGAGTAAATTCTTGCTATAAAGTAGCAAAAAGCATGACTGAATTTTATTCTAAAGGTAGATGAAAAGCAGAACTTGAAAGCAATGAACTTGAATATTCAGCCAGGGACATTTCCAGGAAAAGTGTGGAAGGTGCAGGCTGGCTTCTTCTTACTGCTTTTATTTGAATGCAAGAGAAAGAAGATAAACTGAAGAAGGAACTGTTAAGTAGAGAGAAGTAAGCACTTGGTGGTTGGGAGATTCTTAGCCTATCCAGATTGCAAAGGATGTTAAAATTAAGAAAATCACGGTTGAGAAAGTACATTCTGGAGAGAAATCCAAGTGTATGGCTAAACAAACTTTTGCTAAAGAGATTATATTTGTGACTCATGAGTCCAATCAACTTTCTGGACAAAAGCCAGGTATAGTTATGGAATAATTTAGGAAAGACCTGTGGAGAATCCTTTTGTCCAATAGCATGCATGAATCACCTTGATATAGAGGGGGGGCCTATAAGATTTCTGAGAATGGGATACCAGCAGAACACTGTCAGCCTGGACAAAAAGGAACAGGAAACCAGATGAAATGAAGGAAGGTTATCAGACTTTCAAAATTCTGCAGGCAAAAAACATGCTGATAGAGCTACCAGACTGCAAACATCTGCTCTTGTTCAAGAAAAAGGAAGAATGACTCAGAGGGCGATGGAACTGCTGTCAAGGGCACAGAGGGTGAAGAAGCTGCCACTTAGAGTGCAGGAGGCAGAACCATGAGGCATAAGATTATTCTTAGGCCTTCCAATCTAAAATAATTTGCCCTCCTGTATTTCACACTTATTTAGAAACAGTGACCCCTTTATTCCTTCCATTTCCTCTTTTTTGGAATGGGAATATCTATCTCATGCCTATATCACCATTGTATTTTGGAAGTAGGTAACTTATTTTCAAGTTTTACAGGTTCACAGATGAAGAGGGATTTTGTTAGGATGGATTATCCCTATAGTCTCACCTTTATCTGATGTAGATGATTTCAGTATTGAGATTTGGGACTTTTTGAGTTTATAATATTCCAACGCGATTCTGGACTTACGGTTAATGCTATAACGGACTGAGACTTTTGAGGATGTTGGGATGAAGTGAATGTATTTTGCATGTGGAATGGATATAAAAATTCGAGTGCCAGAGGACAGATGGTACTAGGTCAAATTGTGTCCTTACAAAAGGTATATATCCACTTGGAAGTTCAGTATATTCGCTTATTTGGAATAAGAGTATTTTGCAGATACATTATAAGCAAGGATTTTGAGATGAGATAATCCTAAATTAGCCCTGAATATAATGGTAAATATCCTAGTACAAGACAGAAGAGGGGAAAACACAGACACACACAGCAGAGAAGGCCACAGGAAGACTAAGGCAGAAATTTAAATGATGCATATAAAAGCCACGGAATGCCAAAGATTGCCTGCAAGCACCAGATGCTAGGAGATAAGGGATGGAATGCAATCTCCCTCACAACCCCTAAAAGAATACAGCCTTGCTGACCCCTTGACTTTGGATATCTGCCTTCCAGACTAGAAAAAAAAAATCTACTTCTAACGTTTTAAGCCATTAATTTTGTGATCATTTGTTATGGCAGTTTTAGGAAACGAATATAAAAGTTTTGAGTTATCTAAGTAACTTAAAAAAATAAAAGAAGAAAGGAAAGAAAAGAGAAAAGCAAGCAAGACTGGATCGTACAGAAATAGGGGCGAGTAACTGGACACGAGGGTAAAGAATTAGGCAAAGGCTGACATCTCCCAATCCCTAAGTGCCACTAAAGCGTTTTTCTTCAGAAAATGATATGATCAAATTCGTCTTTTTGAGGGATGTCTCTGGCTACCTTTCAAAAAAATGGCTTATTGCTGGTGTGGAGAGAAAGGTGACAGAGTGTCAGAACAAAGCAGAAATTCCAAAATTCAAGCAAAAAAAAAAATTAGAAAGCAAAAGAATAGTGAGAATTGAAGAAATAAACCAAGTGAGTACAAGAGAAGATAAGAAGCCTTTAGCTTAAGAAAATGTAAAAAATAATTCTAATCAAAATTATTTCAGCTTATTTAATGCCACTGGATGACTAGTAAAAGAGACCTTCACAGTAAGATGAACCTCAATGTACATGCTTCCTCAGAAACCTTGCTTTTGGGCAAATTGCCTAAACTCTCTGAGCCAAGTTTATCGTCCTAATAGTAGATGTATTTTTCGAGTTGTTGAATGGATGAGAAATTTTCCATTGTAATACAAAAGTGGAGTAGAGCAAATTTGAAAAGAGGAAAAAAGAATCTCTTTATTCTTTTTCTCCTTATATTTCTCCCATCATTATTTTAAATACTGTTCTAGCAGCTGATTATCCTAACCTTTCCATTTTCCATTAGCTGAATCTGGATTCTACCATCTTTATCATTTTCTCTCTTTCTCCCTCCTCCATTTTTATATGTGAGACCACTACTATGATTCCTCTGTTTCACTGAAAGTCTTTTCTCAAACCAACTCCTTTTCTTCCTGCAGCCACACACATGAATGAACAAACACAAACATATCTAAGAAATACCAGTTTGTATTCCTTTCAACAGGAATCAGTGTAGCCACAATCTACTGGCAACTAGCTCTTCCTGTAATTTGCACTGATGTGAGTCATTTAATTCAATTACTAACGCCTATTTTTCCAACTAGTTTATACATACTCCAGGAAAGCATTCTACATTTATATTAGGGAAAGTGGAGGGTTTATTCCACTGTCATAATCTGCCTAGATTCCAGGTGTCATGTTTCAATCCCTAAAGAAAGACTTTCTTACGATTCTCTATAATCTAGTCAAACTCTTACTTCCCTCATGTTTCTTTTGTTTGTTTATTTGTTTTTAAAAGTATGGGAAATAATTGGAGATGATGCTGTGTGTTTTGACTCACACTCTTTCTACTCCTTAACATAAAAGATCAGAGTCTGGGCTCTCTTCCCTTCCCTAAGTGTTACATCCTCAAGTCCATCTTTATTCCTTTGCTCACATTCTCACTCTTGCTCAACTATTCCCACCCCTTCCTGCCCAGCCAATCCCCATTCATGTTTCATGGCTGATACACTTTCCAAAATCTTTCCAGACTACTCCAGCCTACATAGCCCTTCTCTTTTACACTGTATGAATGTAAAGTCAATATGAAAACCTAAGTTTCTAAATTTTAACAGTTTTACTAATATATTTGACACCAATCTCTCAACTAACTATACCATAAACTCCTTGGGGCAAAAATTATATCTTATTTTTTTTTGCAAACATCAAAGCACAGGTAATAAATAAGCAATGCTATAAAAGCTGTATAAATATTATGACTGAAAGCCGTAGCAGGATTAAAAGCATGCAAAGGAAGTCTTTTTCAAACCTCTTCTACACAACCATACTTCTAGTAATATGACCGGAGTTGTGAATCTCAGTGTGTAGTTCTCAGACTTCGTACATCTGTGATGCTGTTTAAATGCAGCTCACCAGATTCCTCCTGCAAGGATTCCGTAGTGATGCTTGGGAACTTACCTTTTACCAAGGCAATCCAGTGATTCTTAGCCAGAAAGTTGAAGGACAATCTTGTGAGAAATATTGCTCTAGGGATAAAATAATAAAACTATATATCCTGGGAACTAAGACTGAGCAGAAAGAAGAGAAACACAGGCAGCAGCCAGGCATTCAGAGGTAATCTCCCACTTCCTGTAAATTATAGTCTGGAATTTTGGACTCAGCCTCTCCGTCTCTTTCTAATTACAATGTCTCCAATTCCTCACTTGACAATCCTACAATTAAACTTCCTTTCCAGACTTTTATTTTTAAGTAAACACTCATCAAATACTTGCTATGATCTAGTGAGTCTTCTGCACAAATACTAGTTCTTTTAAACTTCATGAAAATGTTTGAGGTAGAATCCCTTTACTGTCTTTATATTACGGGTAGGGGAACTAAGGCACAGAGGGGTAAAACAACTTGCCCAAGGTCATAGACTGAGTACATAGCAGGGTTGAGAATCAAACCCAAGCAATCTGGCTCCATAGTCTGTATTCTGAACCAATATAAAATCATCACAGTGTACTGCCTCATCATTTCTGCATTTCAGATATACCGCATGCTTCTTCCAGCTACTGATGTCAACACAATCAATAAATATTCCATATTTAATATGTGTTGGCTATTGTAATATGCACTAGGAATATAACCCAGAATAAACTCCGTCTGTGCTTTCAAGAAGGCTATGTTATAAGGGAGAATTCAGAAAAATAAATGAACATGTAACCAAACATTTTGATAAGTATTACTATTATAATAGGAACAAGAAGAGGATATTATGGAAGTACCTAGGAAGGAAACCTATCACAGTCTTGGGACTGAGAAGACTTTGCAGAGGAAATATCACCTAAGCTGAAGTCTGAAAGAGCTTCTGCAAACAGGTTAAGGTGATGGACTCACGGCACTGAGGTGTTTGGAGGAAGATGGACATGAGAGAATATTATAGTTAAAGGTAAAGGAACACGCAGAAAACATGAAGCGAAAGAACGTTTGGTAGACTTCAGAAATTTTCAATTGTTCATTGTTACCCTACAGAAGTGTAAAAGAAGGTCAATAGTAACAGACAAATGAAGGAGGAAATGTTTATCAGGATCTTTTTCTTTCTTTCTTTTAGATGCTAACCCTAAGGAATCCACTCAAACTCTTGATTACTCTCCATACTGAACAGTTTAGTTTGAAGTTTTCTTGACCCATGAAATTGCATTAATCAAGTTCTAGTGGCTCAGCAAAGCTCACCTTAGACCTTTCATCTGAAATTGGTATGTTCTGATTGATTGATTCACCTAATAAATGGATATTGTATTTCCAAGCATATCAGCATATGTCAACATAATTCTCTTCAAACAAAGAGGATTCAAAATTCTATGTGTGTAGAGATCCAATAAACAAAAGCTTTATCTAATAACTGAAACCTTGATTTTTTTTTTTGTCAGTTGTTTAAGCACTGCTAATTTATAGTTAGGGACCTTCATTTTCAATCTTCATTAAGAAGCACAAAGCAATAAAGATGGATTACTGTATTAATGAAACAAAATTATTATGTGTTATTTATACAGGACAGCAATGAAATGAGACCAAGAAGATTAAGCATTCTAGCATGCTATAATTTATGTCAAAGTAATATCTTACTTTGAAGTCAGATTCTGGTACAAACAATAAAGGAGGAAAAATGTTCAAAACATCAAAGGGGAATGGAAAAGCAAAAAAATCCAGTTTCACGTAGAATACTGAAAATATTTTGGCCAATTTAAAAGAAAAAAATCACTTGCAGAACATAATCTGAGAAAAAAGAAGGTGGAAAACAGCTCATTATCTCTCCTCATCTTAGTTTGTCACAGTCAATGTCATTTGTAAAGCTACATTCATAAGAGCTAGTGAGGTCGTGTTTCAAATGTCCTCAGGGCACTCTCTGAGGCTCTATAGGACACTGACACCCTGATTCACCTGTTAGGGAAAACACACAAAAAATACTTGACATATTTAGAGATATTCAGTTCTTAAATGAATAATCCGCATAATCACAAAACCACATAACAAAGAAAGCCAGCGTTAGAAGTGTGCTGAACCCTTACTCCTACTGCATTTATCCCTACTAAAACTATAAAGCATCTCTTTGAAATATAATTTTTATAATATACAAATAGTATGTTTGTTTCACTGCAATTCTTTTGAGCCCTATCTTTTAAAAATGCATTAAGGTTGTAATTTTTAATCTAGGCCCCACCAAGAGGTTTGCAGCAATGTATCAGGGAAAAAGGATAACCAGGGATATAAATCTATGGTATCACCCTGTAGAAGCAATTTTACTGAATAATTTTGGGGAAAAGGTTTTTTTCTTTTTTTTTGTTTTTATTCTTAAGAGGTTTTGTCACACCCACTTACAACCAAAATTAGTTTTTGGGTGGAAGCCTAGAAAGTAGAACTTTTTATGGGCAGTAAGAGATTGTCAAATTTTGTACTTGTGTGTTGTGAAAGGCTCATGATATTAACACTGCGTTGAATTAAAGGAAATGCCATAAATTATGGTATTGTCATAATCAAGACTGGTGTTTTTCTCAGAGCTGAAATTTACAGGTTTTTCTCCTGAACTTCTTTTTTAAAATTACATCCACTCTCTCAAAAACACACAAATATCACTGGCTCACCAAAATTATTCCAACCTCCTACCACATTTTTTATGTATATTTTTTCTTAAATATATAACTTTCATTTTCCAGTATTGTAGAAGAAACAGAAATTCTGGAATTTGAGACTGTGTGTGAATTTAGTATTTATTGCTTTTGCATTTTAAAACTTTGAAGATTTTAAACATTTTTGAAACTTAAGTTTCAAAAAACTATTTGAGGAAAATTCTTAACATCAAGTTTTGTGATTTCTAAATGTAGATAATAGCTGCCCTGTACTTTTACAAGGTATAATAACCATAAAGGTGCTTTTCAGTCTGTAGAATGCCATATGAATGTAAAATATTCCTATTTTCATAGTATAATCCCATTGCCTCATACAAAATTCTCCCTCATACACAAAAATACAAAACTCTAAAAATAGTTTTTGGAAATATAATATATACTAAAAGCCTTAATGCAAAGAACATGAGTGACATGACCAGCATTAATAGTGACCAGCACAATGCAGATATTTATACATATATTTTTTAAACATAAAAATATGTTCAATAAATCTTGTACCTGTCAGACTCCAATCAGGAGATATAAACCATACTAAGCATCTTAACAGAGTTGTAGCGAAGAATTAAAAGTGTAGAAAGTGAACACTAAGGTGTCACAGAGGTAAAGGTAGAATATAATTGCAAAAGTAGCCATCATTCAAAGGGACTAGGTTGGAATTATTTCAACTCAGATGCTAGAGAATAAGCACATGCAAAGGACACTCAGATTTCTGAGGATGAGGAGCTCGTTGAATGATGCTGGAATCTGCAAGCCTTGCAGGGGGATGAGGAGGGGTATGAGACCTTTGAGGAGGCAAAGCATATCTCTTCTTTCTCCAGCTTTTTTGTCTTTCTTTCACATTCCATATTGGCTTAGCCTAACCTAGAGTCAGCTAGCAGAGTAGAAATGGGGCATGAAGAGTTCCAGCACTAGCATAACAAAGCAGAGCATAAAAGGGGTAGATTTAGAGCTGATACCACAGCTTCACAACTGGATCAAATATACAAATGGCAGACTAAGTGAAAGAATGAAGAAATAGAAAAAAAAATGAAGACATGAATTATTTATTTATTGGTGGCTGAGTTAGAATCAAATTTATCTGCCTTCCAGGTTCTCTATAATGCACTCTAATACCTGCATTCCTCAAAACGAAATATATGTTGACATTTTTTAATCATATCACATTTAAATGTACTAGGGAACTTTATCACTTATAGGAATATTATGACAAATTGTTTTGCAAGACAAATAACTAATCACTAATTTAACTGGTTTAAAACTCACAATTTGCATATACTTTGTTGGCTTAGCAAATTAGATCTATGTGAAAAATATGAGGTTCACAAACAATAAGACCTACTTGGCCCCTAGAGAACTTCTTCAACATACAATATTGTGCCAGATTGAGTGGCACAATTTTAGTTCCTGACAAGATGGTGAACTAACACAAGCTCCTGTGTTCCTTTACTCCCACCTCGGCCCAACCTTGAAGGTGCTATAGAAGAGAATGGGTGATGGGGCAACAGTTTAGTTATATTATTTTTCTGCCTGAACACTATCCTGGATAGATTATTGTTTTCTCTTCCCTCACTCCCATCACCAGTAGAGGTAGAAAAATTATGATGTCAGCATATACAACCAGAGACATGGCACAAAAAGGCCAGCTAGAAAGGAGAAAAAATAGTAAGTAAGCAATGAAAAATAGTAAGCCCCTGAACATTCCCTCTGCTAGCCTTCATTCCCTTTACCAATGAGGGCTAGGTAACTATATATACCCTTAATAGAAAAAGGTTAAAGAATGTAATTCCTGGGGATAGAGGAGAAGTAAAGTGATCAAGTACAGACTCTCCACATTATGTTACATCTTCCTTTGACCTGCACAACCTAAATTTACCAAGAGATGTGTAAACTAAGGCTTGAGTTGTGTCTTTTCAACCTGATTTACACATTATCAGCCAATGTAGCTATTAAATAATATTCTTACAGAGCAAGAAAAAAAACTATATAACTTATAAAGGCAAAATATACAATGAAAAGACAATTCAGTGATCTATACTAGATGGAGCCTAGATATATTACAGCAAAAGATTTAAGAACACATTAAAGACAAAAAGAACAATTCAAACTTTTTTAGAAAGAGTAGATTGACAAAAAGAAGGCAAATTAGATTGGGAACAAACACCTCTAAAGCCAAAGAGACAATGAAGTAATATTTTGAGGAAAGAAATTTTGAACTCTGAACACTGTATCTAGCTAAATTCTGATTTAAATATGTCTATATATAGATAGACCTAAGAATACAAAGCTTACAATGGTTTTGCAAACTGACACTATCTTTGAAAATACTCTTGGAGAAACAGAAACGAATCCAGGGGTTTGCTAAAGCAATGTGAATAATTTAGTAAAATGTGTTATTATTGAATCAATCAAAAAGAACACTACTGAATTAAATCCAAATAATCTAGGACTAACAGCCTGGAAGGGTATGGGAAACAGATTAGAATGGAGAAAATCCAAAGGGAATGAGAAAATAGGATGTCTTATTTGGGATGAAAATATAAACATATATATATGTATGGATATATATTTATATATGAGAGACTTATTTAATGCAAGAATACAAATAGAATGTGTAACTTTCATAGCAACATACAAATCAATAGAAAATATGCAGTAAAAGAGAAAAAAGAAACAAATAAATGCATATGGCAAGAGACATGAATGTAACAATAACTGATTTTTAATTCATCAATTAAAGTTATAAACTATCATACTGAATAATAAAACTAGTATCTACTACATATCATATATGTTATGGATTAAAACTAAAATGTCATAGGTTGAAATTAAAGAGAAAAGAAAAAATATACCACACAGTTATGAACCAAAACAAAGATAAGATAACCATTTTAATATCAGAAAGTAAATATAATTCAAAGGTATATACATACACACAAAGGAAGAAGAATGCAGTGTTCTTGTAAAAGAAATGATCAATACAGGACTCAAACATACTTATGAACGCAACTCCATAGCCTTAAAAGATATCCAGAAAAAACTCACAAAATTGTAATGAGAAACTGAAAATTGAGAATTGCTTACTTTGTATTGAGAAAACTGCTTTTTTTAATATTTATAGAGAAAAAAATCAAACAGATTTATACATAAATAAAGTGCAAGTAGATTAAAATTTTGATTGTAGAAAAAATAATAGAAGAAATTTCAGAATATGCCTGTAACCTTCTGATGGGAAAGTATCTTTTAATCTTAAAAAAATCCACAAAATATACAGCAACAACAAGACAACAAAATGTCATGTTCAGTGCAAGTTATCATAAGTACTGAAAACAAATAAATACTATATTGGAAGAATATTATTGCAGTCTAAAATTAAAAATATATTAATAGCTGGAATTTAAGTGAGACTCCAGGAAAAGGGAAATAATTATAACAAAACCCAATATAAAAATGGAAAAAGACTAGGAATAGGTCAATTATAACGACTACCAAAGACAAAATACATGTGAAATACAAGTGGTATCCCCTAAACTTATCAAAAAATAACAAAAAATAGAATATCAGATAATATCACATTTTAGAATATGAGAAAATAAAATCTTCACATGCTACTGATAGAAATATTCAGAAAAGACCTAATAACATTAAATTAAATACAGTATACACTAAAACTCATTAATTCTACTTCCAGGGTAGTCAGTGCTGTGTTTCCTTTATAGTGGTTACATACTCTGACATACTTTATAGCAATAATAAACTAGAAGTCAATGCAGCAACTTGAATATCTTAAAAAGACACTGTTGGCCTTTTAAACAAAGATGACTAGATTTATAACAAAATATATATAATTTTTTTTTTTATTATACTTTAAGTTCTGTGATACGTGTGCGGAACGTGCAGGTTTGTTATATAGGTATACACGTGCCATGGTGGTTTGCTGTACCCATCAACTCGTCGTCTACATTAGATATTTCTCCTAATGCTATCCCTCCCTTAGCTCTCTACCCTACAACAGGTCCCGGTGTGTGATGTTCCCCTCCCTGTGTCCATGTGTTCTCACTGTTCAACTCCCACTTATGAGTGAGAACATGCAGTGTTTGGTTTTCCGTTCCTGTGTTAGTTTGCTGAGAATGATGGTTTCCAGCTTCATCCACATCCCGGCAAAGTATATATTTATATTATTTACAAATTTATACACATAAAACCACACCATAAAGGATAAGTACATATTCAAAAAGACTGAAGGATATATTTCAAAACTGTAAAAGATAAGTACCTATTCAAGGAGACAAAAGAATATATTTCAGATCAACAAGAAAAAGTGTTTATGGTCATAGGAAAAGGAAAAAGAATGGCATTGGTGAAGTGGGAAACAGGTAAAACAAGAGAGTCCTTCATGGAGCAATATGAGCAGACCATGACCTGAAGAGAAAGCTAATTTGAATCTCTGTATGTTTTCTAATATCTTAATAGAAAACTTGGAAACATTTTACTTTGTAGAGTTTGTGATGCATATTCTTAAACATGACTGGTGAGAGGAAAAGTGGGAGCATTTTTGGAAAGTAATTTTAATCACCAAATGCTTTCTGATACTTAAGATGTGACAAATACAAACTCATTCATATTACCAAGACTTGAACACTGGCTCATCACTGAAATATGCAATATCCCCATATCACTATGAGGCAGAAGCAAAATGAGCCAGTTCTGACCAGTTTAGGTGCAGGCGACTGAAAACACTTGCACAGTTTGAGATTGGACTGAGCCTGAAAAAAAAGAGAAAAGAAAAAAATCTTAAGGTGGGAGTCAGTAAACCAAATTTTCAAAACATGTGAAAAACACTAATATTCAAAAGTCAGTAACATTAGTATCAAATAAAATAAATGCAATAAAAACTTTAAAAGAAAATTCTACAGTGAGTATGTTTAGAACATATAATTGTTCATACTTTATTTGTTTCTCGTCTCTGAAGAAGCGTTTTAATTCATTATTCTGTGAATTCAGTTGTGACTAGATGGCTTGCTTTGCCAAAAAAAAAAATGATAAGCAATAATCATAGAAAATTATTGTAGAAGAGAAACTTATTCAAACTCACACTCAGTGCAAAATTTCCTCTAAGAGTCTCTTGCTTGAATTCTTCCTGTAATGTGTAACTCCTATCTGTTTATCTATCCATTTATCTATCATCTATCATTTATATCTATGTAGATATTTGAACTCAGATTCACCTCCTGTGACTTCTACACAATCATCCTGTTTTATTTCTTCAACAAAAACAAAATATAACACTTTTTCACACATTGTAGTCCTTTGAATGCTTTAAAACAAATGTATCTCTTCTTTGTCTTCTATTTTACTAATTAAACATCTCAACTTCATAGGTTTTCTTTATGAAGCACAGATGTCAGAAGTCTTATCATAATGCTTACCTATTTCCCAGATTGTTTAATGTGGAAATTTTAAAGCTAATGAACCCAACTTTTTACCTTGTTGGGAACAATTACATAAATGGCTTTTAATCCTGGGACTACAATAGAACCCATTCTTATTACCCATTTTCCTTTTTAACCATTTAAAGACACATCATGAAACATATGATCCTTATATTAGAGCAAACAAGTTAGAATATGGTAGGAAAAAAATACTACGCTTATTTAGAAGTCCAAGTAGAAATTCCAGCTCTGTCCCTCGCAGGTTATATGATTCCATGAGCAGGTTATTTGACAGTTATAAGGCTTGGTTCATTCAGCCTTAATATGAGGATTTGAAAGATTTACTTCTACAATGATTTATGGTACAAAGAATTATGCAAATAAGCTGAAGGAGTTGGAAATAATGATGGAATGTATTTCAAGAAAGCACTACAAAACTTTGAATCATACATTTTGACAAAATAAATATTTAAGTGCAACTCTACAAAAAGTGTGAATTATACTCATCCAGTTGCAGAGATTATTTTTGAAAAGACATGTCTCAGCACAGTCATTTTAATCTAGCTCATTTGGATTAACTCTCAAGGCAGGCAATAAAAAAATCCCTGCCACTGTATTATTTTTCTTTGGTATTCTTCCTACTTCTGATGTGCCTGTATGATGTATTTAATTGACTGGAACTCAGTGATGGAAAGGATGTAATATTTTGTAAACTTGGTTGACAGTTTGCAATTGATGCGGAGTGTCTCCTGATAAAAGAGAAATCTGGCACTGGAAGTCAATAGAATAAAAATGTGAGAAGCATGAAAACTTCACTTATATAAAAGAATAGCTGATTTTTATTGAGATTAAAAGAAAAATGATTATTCTAGGTATGAAAATGTCATGTAATAACTTGATTACTGATAGTTACCTGAAAGTGATTTTTTACAGTATTTTAACTTGTATAAATATGCACACCATGGAAATATGTAGAAATGCAATATGACAGAGCCAAAAAATGGGCATTAACATCCCCAGAATTCTATAAAAACAAACAAACAAAACCCTACTAATGCCCAAAAGCTACAACTCAGAAGCTGTGCTCAAATGATTTAAACACGAGTTAAAATTTTGACTTTAAAAATAGGTCATGACCGGCTCATCCAAGAAGGCAGCAAAGGATTTTAGATTGTCAGGCCAAAGAACAATCTCAAAGTCTCAGCTTCTTGAGTGACTAGAACTTGATCATTTCCTCAGGGAGAGACATTTGATGATAAAGGAGAGAGGGACACTTTCTCAGCCACTGGAGTACCTCCAAAAACTGATCCCTTACTCAGCCTTGAAAAAACAGCAGCGGCACTCTGCTCTTTGAGTCAAGAGAAAAAGAAATGAAAAAAGTAGCCACAAAAGCCATGACCACTGTCACTGCCAGAGATGGGGACCTGGAGAATTCAAAATGAGATAAATAGTGTTGGCACTGCGATAAAGACGTAGACAATTAATAATGCACCAAGCAGTTTCCTCTAACTCTCCCTAGCCTCCCATCAAAATGTAGTGAGATCAATGAAATCAAATCAAGTATTTCAATTGACAAATAAAAAAAAATAGGACTAGCTTTCAATTCTTTTCTCTGTTTGATATGATTAATGTTGTAATATATTACAGAAGGCTACTTGGTAAATGGTTAAACCACGATTCGCTTGGAATTTATGAAAAGATTTTTGACATTTTGCAATGATGCTTTTCAAACTTGACCACAAAGTGTTGAGCTTATCTTTGATAGTGCCCTGGTAAAGCCTGTCTAAGGGAAAATAGTGAAATATTTTTATCCAGCATATAGTCAACCCTGCTGTTTTCAATACCAAGGCAAAATGTTAGAACACCTTGCTCAACTTCAGATCAAAAAAATCATCTTACCTTACAGCCCTATGTGTTTCTTTTTCTAACACTTTATTAATTCTGTTGAAATATATGTCCAAAGTAGACATTCTTATTAGTATTAATATTTCCATAACCATATTATTCTCATAACAGCCCATATTTTTACTTAAAAATGTATTTACCAGTTTCCTCAATCTTTTAATCTCCACTCCAACTTCTTTATATAACAAAAAGTGCTGTACAAATTGCCAGGAAAAACATTTCAAAACCCCATGGATACCTAGAACTTTGCAAACCCTATTACAGTAAAATAGAACGTAGGCTTTCTGCTGTTACACAATGGAATTATAAAAGTTAATATAAGCACCAGTAAATCAATCTTTTATTCTTAGCAAGTTAGTTGAGAGTAGGGAATGATTTATTTAAGCAAATCCTAATGAATATCATAGAAAAAGAAAAAAAGATTCCATTGTAGAATCCTTGTAAGTGTCATTACCACAAAGACAGACATATATGAGAATCTATTTCTAAGCAATGCTTCCTTTTTAAGACATCATTTTCATAAGCACTTTCACTTTGAGTTGAACTATCTCTGAATGTATATTAGTCATTATCGTCCTTTATTTTTTTTGAAGTCATTTAGAAAAAATAAAGGAAACCATCCTAATTAGTCTACAGGGCACTTATTTTTTACACATAAGGAAAATATTCATATTTTTAGGCTCAGATAGATAAAAATTATTTAAACGGAAAGTATGTGGTAAACATAGTATAAAAAATCTTAGAAGGAATCAATTATGATTAACCTACACCTGAATTTAAATTATTAGGAATAAACCATGATATACCGTGGAGTGGAAAGGTGAGAAAAGTGCAAGTAGCATTCTTAAATATCTACCTCCCATCCTATTATTCATTTTTTAACACTTGATAAAATAGAACACAAGTATTTTTAATAGTATTTCTGTATTCCAGAACATAGAAGGTGATAACCATTATTATAATCTCCAAACAATAAGCAACAATAGGATTGGGATGAAAGAGGGAATTCTAAAAGAGTAATGTCTGGTATCATTGTGTGGCTCTGCTAATGAAGGTTAAGGCAGGCCATCTCTAAAGGCATCACAACGTTCATCACGAGTGTGTCTGCAAGTCACACATTTCTAAGCATTCTTCCAGAAAATTTCTGGCTCTTGAGCACTCCTTATTTTCAATTGAAATAATATTTGACCTAGTTTGAAGTACAGAACTTGCATTCAAGTAGGCTAAAAGCTTCCTATCTTATCACCTTCCTCCTTGACGTGAACTGAGCAGATACTCTTCATGTACAGCTCATTATCCCAAGGCTTCCTTCCAGCCAGGTAATGTGGTCATTATTTCTCAAGGAAAAGGGTTTTTTTTTTTTAAGTTATTTTTTCAAAACGGCATTTGATTTTAAGCATAGGCTTCCTAACTCTTACTCATTTCCTCTTCCTTGGCCAGAGGCCATTGGTGGGACAGTCACAGTAATGCTGAAGAGAATTTTGCTTCTTAAGAACATTTAAATCTAGGAAATATTGTCAGTAAAGGTATTCTAAAAATTGACAAAATAAATTTCTGATGAGTATTATTTGCTAAACAAAATTCCAAGACTGCACAATTAGGTTTACTTATTAGAAGTTTTTGTGGGGTGGATTTGTAAATAATGAAAAAAAAATGTTTTTAAGTGTTCCAGTTATACAACATTAACTATAAGAGTGCTATTATTTTTAAATACTGCCTCTGAACAAAAAGACTTCATCAAACTTTTAAAGAAATGTGTTTATATATGTATAGAATGTATACTTATATCTATGCACGCATCTAATTCTCATTTTCAGGTGACTCGTCTTTGTTATGTGTTTTTTAAATTCGCAACATGAGCTAAACTAGCTTAAAAACTAGCTAAACTCAATGAACTATGTCTGCTTACACATTTTTATTGTCATATACTTTTCATTTAATTGGTCATCACTATTCAAGTTCACCTATTTATAATTCATCATTATTTCAGGAAGGATTTCATGAAGTTGCCTACTTTGCCAGAGGGAAAAATTAAACTTCTGATTACTTTAAAGAACATTTTTTTTATGCCAGAGAGTATCTAAATCTTCCCTTTAAGTTTGCTTCACTGCTTTCAGAAGCAATCTGTCAAGACCCTCCTATTATCATTCACCTTCCTAAATACTTTTGTATTAGTTCTCCTGTGTGTACTTTACTAGAATCACAGAGCAAATCAATTTAATCTCTGATGCTTTACAGTGTAATTCACAGGTTGGTTTCTGTTTCATGGAATACTTGTACACGTGGATTGATCAAATACACTATTTAGAAAAGCTTAGACAATTAAGAGAAATTTTGATTATATTAAATACATCATATAGATCTTAGAATAAATATATCATATAGATCACTTTCCTGTATCCATATCTACATATCAGTATCTATATCTCCATATCTATATTCAGATACATAGATAAACATGTGCCCTCTCAGCTTGCTGCACATAAGTAAAATTACCTATATTTCAGTCATTTGCTTACTTATCTTTCAGGTAATCTAAGCATTTTGTGTGTGCCTGTGTGTGTGTACCTTTCTGTTGTTATCATATAATTCATTTTGGTTTATAGCTCAATCAGTAGAATATTCTATCATTTAAGCCATTAATTAATATATGTATTACTGGTCCTATAATCCCAGCACTTTGGGAGGCCAAGGCAGGGGAGGATCACGAGGTCAGGAGATCAGACCATCCTAGCCAACACAGTGAAACCCCATGTCTACTAAAAATAAAAAAATTAGCCGGGTGTGGTGGCTTACGTCTGTAGTTTCAGCTACTTGGGAGGCTGTGGCAGCAGAATTGCTTGAACCTGGCAGGCAGAGGTTGCAGTGAACCACTGCACGTTAGCCTGGTGACAGAGCAAGACTCCGTCTCAAAAAAAATAAGAAAGAAAGAAAAAAAAATTGTATTGCCAGGCTAAGAGCAGTGGCTCATGCCTGTAATCCCAGCACTTTGGGAGGCTGAGGTGGGCGGATCACCTGAGGTCAGGAGTTTGAGACCAGCCTAGCCAACATGGTGAAATCCCGTCTCTACTAAAAATACAAGAATTACTTGGGCTTGGTGCCGCATGCCTGTAATCCCAGCTACTCGGGAGGCTGAGCAAGGAGAGTCACTTGAACCCGGGAGGGGGAGGTTGCAGTGAATGGAGATAAGGCCATTGTACTCCAGCCTGGGCAACAGAGGAAGGCTCCATCTCAAAAATTTTATTTTCGATCAACTTTATTGTAGCTAATGAGAAATACCACGTGGATATGAGAGGAAAAATACTTTCAGAGCATGAAGGGGATATGCTGGCAGAGTTGGGAGGGAAAGGGACAACCAGCTTGTGGCTAGGGAGTGGAATAATAAGAAGGAAAATAACAACAAACATTGGTACAGTTCTTTAGCGTCCACGAAGAACTTGGAGACACCTTTTGGGCTAGAGAAGGTGGATATCTGGGGTGTGGGGAAGGGTGGGTAGAGAGAAAATACAGTGAGAGACCACTCAAAAAGAAGACTACTGTAGAGCCTCTTAGTGAGCAGGACTTACTGAACCCAATGACGACGCCACTCGAGGCCCAAATATTTCCATAATAATTAACGCTCTATAGATACGTGAAATCTTTATGATTTTACCACCGAAGCTAATAGACAAATTGAGCTTTTATGTTGCTAACTTGCTTCTTTAAAATGGGTTCATGTTCACACTTTGAGACTAAACACTTCCCTCTTACCTCCACCTCCCTTTACGAAGCCATATGTTTACGTTTGGTTTGAATCAACATTTAGTTCTTTTTACTTTGCATCTCTCAGCTGCCAGTGTGAGGAGTTTCTGTGGGGGAGCTAATAATCACATCTTGTTTGACTCACACATCCACCAGCCTGGTCCATTCCAGCCTGTGTTCCAAAGTCAAAGACGACTTCAGTGGGAGCTAAATAATAAATATTGTGACATTCATATTCCGTTTCTTAATGTTTTATCCTTTCTTATTTGGCAAAGTTCCTGGTACATAGTAGGTGATAGATATATATTGACAATGAACTGAATAAATGGAAAACTCTGAACTTCCTAAAACATGAAACTTATTTTTTGTCATCAGTGTTGAACTAAAACCTTTCATCATTTACTAGTTCACCCAGAATTATATTCTTCTTTAATTTTTTTCTCTTATAATTAATATAATGCCAGTTTTGTTCTGTTTGGGTTTTTTTTTTTTTTGTATTGGCTTTTTTTTTGTATTAAAGATTTTTTATTGCCTTTTTAACCCCATTTAGAATCTAATCAAGTATTTTCAACTGTTCTATTGTTTTGAGACTTTTACTTACACTTCTTTTGCCAATTTTCTTTTCTTATAAAGTAAAATGTTTTTCTTTGAATATTTAAATTTAAATTTGAAACTCCATGAATCACTTATTATTATATTCATCAAACCTTACATAATCAGTAGTTGTCACAATAAGGATTTTAAAATTATAGCAGAGTGAGGAATGAATTTTCTTCCATTTCTAAGGGATTGTTCTACATTCCACTCTGCTAGTGTATACACATATTCCTCCATGGGGGTGAGGAAGGTAGTAGTCTGCCTCTTTTTCAAGGGACTTGTTCATTTGGTGTGTTTTCTCTATCATCCATTTATAACTTTTTCCTTTCAATCCATTAGGCATTTTTCAATACTTATTTGATTTAAACTTGTTTATCAGGCCATTCCTTCTCCTAAGCATGAGAACCAAATGTCCAATAACCTACCAGACCTCTGATATGAATATCCCATAGATATACTTCATCATAAGATGTCAGCAAAATGGTCTGGCAATTATCCTCCCATATATTTCGACTAGAAAGACTGAAGAAGTATGCTGAAGAAGTCAGTGGGGACTTCTTTCTATGGAGAAAAGGTAGGCTAGAGATCCCTTGCAGCCCCTTGCTACCACAAATGCCAATAGCCCTTGCTATAGGATAGTTCCCCAGTCCTCACAGAACCCATTCCAGTTTGGAGGTTAACTGTGAGTTTATCCAGCTGTATTACCTCAAAGTAGGAGCCCATCTTCATTAACCTTCACTCTCACAACCTTAGTTATTATGGCTCAGTGCCATTTTGAAATTGGATCCACTCCTTCAGTATGTCTAGCCCTGGGGACCAGTGGCAACTGACTGTCTCCATTTCTGAGGCCCTGCCATGATCCCATCTTGTTCACATGGGTGCCTGCTACATTACATGAGGCTGCACAGAAAATGCATCAGAAAGAGCTACTGAGACCTCAGTGTTCAAACACATACACCATCCCCACACCAGGTGAACTTCCATGGTAGGGAATCCATCAAAAAGCTCTCCAGCCACCTCAACTGCCTACACATATGCTGCAGAGCCGGCTGGCCCATCAAGCCCACATATACTCAAGCTCAGCACAAAAGCCAGTCCAGTGGTGGCCCTGTCAACATAATCAGACTGCCACAGGGTTGCCTGGCACCACTGTGCCTATTTGCACACCAGAGTTGACAGTTTGGCAGCAGCAGTACTTAGTCATCTGTTGGGCTGTGCTCACACACACCCAATCCTGCCATGAAAGCAAGTCCAGTGGTGGACACCACCTCCTGGGAGATCCTGCCAGATAGTCTATTGATCCTCTATGCCTAAATGCACCTGGCTAGACAATCAGCACGGCACTCCTACCCTTAGGAAAACGATGCCACCACCATTACAACTTCCTATAGCCTAGCCCCCTGAGATAATCACAGATGTCATTGACAAGGATTTCAGCTGAAGAAACTATATGGAGACCATGCCACTAAGTTCACCCAGAAACAAAGCCAATACGTAATACCTGATAGATAATCTAAGAAAATATATACAGGAAAATATCTCTCACTATGAAAACTCCTTCTTTAAATTGGAGAAAAAATAAGAATTCCACTAGATGATAGATATCAACATGGGAACACAAGAAACATAGAAAAGTAAGAAAACATGACACCCCCAAAGGAACACAGTAAGTCTCCAGTGACAGAGCTGAAAGAAAAGGACATTAACAAGATGCTTTAGAAGGTGTTCAAAATAATAATTTTAGGGAAACTCAGCAAGAAACAAGAGCAAGGAAATCAGAAAAACAATGTATGATGTAAGTGATAAATTCGACAAAGAGATAGATTTTATTTTAAAAGAACACACATTTGGTAAGGAATAATTTCCAAAAATGGTGATGGGAAATGGGATATACACATGCAGAAGAATGAGACTAGTCCTCTGGCTCTCACCATATGCAAAAATAAACTCAAAGTGGATTGAAGACGTAAATGTAATAACCTAAAACTATAAAACCACCAGAAGATAGTATAGGAAAAATGCTATGTAGGGCCGAACTGAATTGTCCAAGATAATTTCTCTCAATTCAAGGTCCTTAATTTAATTGCATCTGCAAAGGCTTTTGGGGCATTCAGAATACGCACATCTTTGGCGTACCAGTATTCTATTGACCACAATGTGCAAAGCTGAACCCCTGTTTTTCCCCTTAAGACTATTCTTTCTCCAATATTTATTTATACTGAATTATAATAGTTGTTCAACTCATAAACTTGCTGGGGTCATTCTTAATTATTCTCTTCACCTTCTTTCTTTACAGATTCAATCTCCAAGTTCTATTGATTCTATATTCAAATATTTTTCAAATGAATCCATCTTTCTGTATCTCCACTGTTGCTTATAAAAGTAAGGGCATGATCACATTTCGACCTTTCAACAGATCTCCCTACAAGTTGTCTCTCCTATCTGTTCTATATTTCTAAAATAATTTTATTCATCAGTTAACTGCTGAAAATCTATCAATTCTCTTATTCTCCATTTCCCTTAACATAAAATCAAACTTTTCTATTACAAGTTTACTCTGCTTCTTCTTAAACCTTATTTATTGCTACAAAATGCCTTTTTCCCATTTCCTTAGTGAACCAAATAGTTTTATGAGCTCTCCCAGCTCCAGATCACTGATGGTAAGTTATTCTTCTGCCTGGAACACTTTGTCCTGTCTGAATCTTCACTTCACAGAGATGACTCCTACCTATCCTACATGCTTCATCTTTGATATCATCTACTCTTAGAAGCCATCCTCTTTTCTGTGTTCTGATTAGTGGCCTCCTCGTCTTTGTTCCTACTGCACCCAGAACTTGACACATTTAACGTTATAAAGCACTGGCAAGTCTCTTATTTATACTTTCCTCATTATCATATGCTCTGGAAAGATAGGATCCACCTCTGCCAGACTCACAGTCTAATCCCTGTGGTGGCTAGCACAGTGTGGTAAAAGGACTCAATATATCTTGTTAAAGAAATGGATTTGCAATACACTGTAAAACTTCTAAGAGACTCACTAACTTTAAATGTGAATTTCAATAATGTTGGTTAACATGCTATAACCCATTTGATGTGGAGCCATTCTCATGAAACAAAATTTAAAATTTTAATTATACATAGAGGAAATCCAATTCAATTAATGTTTGTGAAAATCATAGTAGGTACAAAACACTGTGTAAGCTACCCTCAAATGTATAAATTCCTTCAAGTTCCCTGAAACAGCTAGTAAGAAAAATGCTATATATAATAAATAACAGTGCAATAGACAATGAGGTGCATGCTATGAGAAAATTCACAAAAATATACATCTACAGAAAAGAGAAAAGACTGTTGTAACATGTTAGTGCGCTTAGCCACTTAATAATCCAGACCAGGAAAATAATTACTCTGAAAACGAAGCCCAGTTTTACCATTATGAATGTAAAGATCAAGACCCAGGATAAAGAAGGCACAGCCTCTAACAGAGGTTTATTTTTGAAGACAAGCATCTGGAATTGACCATGTTTTTCTGATTATGACATGCAGAAAGAGTCAATGCTGCACCTGATCCTGCATCTGAGAGATAGCCATCAGTTCTTCAACCTTATATTTGCAATGTCCAATGATGCATTAGTCTGCCCTGTAGCCATTCACCCCATTTAAGTAAAGAAATTACCAGTTTGGGTAATAACTGAACCTGCTTAAAATGTTAATGAAGGTGCTGTTGTTTCATGGTAGCCAAAAAAAAAAAAAAAAAAGACCTTGAGGAAGGAGAGTCTATTATTCATATTTTTTTAACATAGTATCTTACTGGGAATTGGTATTTATGAAGCAGTTTTAAAACATAATCCTAGAGTTCTTTGATCTATTTTCATCAAGACATGGGGTCATTATCCCCACACCTTGAATCCACGCAGACTAGTGCCTGATTTAACCAACAGGATACAGGAGAAGTGATTCTATGTGCATGCTGAGGCTAAGCCATAAAAGGTCATCTGCTACCTGTTAGTTCTCTTGGAAAACTCAGCCTCTTAACTTCCATTCTTAGGATGCTCCCTCTCATAACCCTACAGCTGTTTGTCAGGACACATGGACAGTGTCTCAGCTGAGACCAGACATTTGATTAAGGAAGTCTCCAGGATGCTCAGACATTTGAATCTTCCCATATGAGGCTCCAGTAATTGTGGTAAGAAACATCTATGCCCTGTCCACATTCCTGACTCACAAAATCCGTGAGTATAATAAATAGATATTGTTTTGTATTGCTGACTTTGAGGTGGTTTGGTACACAGTGATGGACAACCAAAAAAAAAAAAAGGTAGACACTTGATGAACATTTGAGGAAGGAAGTTAGAAACAACAGAAGGAATGAAAAGAGGGACAAAGGGAGGGAGGGAGGAGAGAGAAAAAGAAGGGAAGGGAGATAAAACATGAGAAAGAGCAAGAGACACAAATTCAGAGGCAGAGAGGATAGAGTGACAGAGAGACAAATGCAGAAAGAAAGAAGAGATGAAGGAAGGAAAGAGGAAAGAAGGGAAGGAAATCAAATAAGTTGGAAAAGCAGGAAGGGGAAGAGTGAATAGTGGTTACGACTTGAATAGTGGGTAATTAGAGAGAGAGAGTTGTAAGAGAAAAGGCATACCAGATGAGTCAGTTAGCTGTCAGCTAAAAAAACAAAGCCACTTTCCATGTATCAAGTGTGTCATGTTTAATATAGGAAACACAGGCTTATGCAGCCAATGGAAAATCTGGAATCAAAGAATAAAGAAGCCACCGGCATTAGATGGAGGAGGGGAGAATTCTCACAAGCATGCCATTCACATGTTTGGCTGCAACTGTGTGGAAGAATGATAACTCTGCTTTCTCTTAATCCTTCCAAATCTTGTATTTGTACTTCTTCTTGGCAAACTCTAAATTAGATTCAGCAGGGAAGATAATTCTGGGATATGTATTTGGTGGCTTCATTTCTCCGGTAAGGTAAAGGTGATGTCAGTGACACTGAGGTGACACAGGGCAACTTAAGATTCGTAATGAAAAAAGGAAGCTGGATCACCTGAAAAAGATTTTAGTGAATGATATGGTGGAAGTAAGACAAAGAGAGAATTAAAAAGGGTACAGAGATTTCTAGATTATAAGGTTATTTAAATGATGTTGTCAATGCAAACTAAGACTATAGGAAGCTGAACAGACTGTATTTTGGATGAAGGGAATAAGATAAAATTTCTGTTACGTGTGAAAAGCATGTAGAACACCTTGTTGGATATATCTAGGAGGCAGTTGATATAGTTAGCTTAGAAATGCTCAGACCTAGCTGTATAAATATGGGAACAAACACTTTATGTCACCTGAAATCATGGAAGCAGAGGAGACAACCCACAGAGACATAGGTGGGCAAGAATACAAGAACACTCAAGGCAGATTCTTTGGTTAATCCTGTAAGTAAGGGGAGGAAAGTGGAAATGAGGAGCATCCAACAAACAGAGAGGCAGAAGTAGAACAACAGATGCAAACGACACCATCAAATACAACGAGGTCAAAAACAAATGGTTTGAAAATCAGTAACCCAGAAGAGGTGAAATAAAACCTACTGAGATATTGAAAACAGAAGGAATAGTAGAAGGGCTAAATATTTATTTCTGCTTTTTCAAATTGTGATTCCATTAGCCTGGATGAAGCACTTTTTTTCCCTCTTCTTCCTGGCTAACCTCTGCTCACACTTACTCTTGCCCGCCTGCTACCCCCACTAAAATGCAGTTGTGCTACTGTCCTCTGATAACACACTGTACAATCCTCTGTAACGCATTTTATTTAATACCCTAGATGGCTGATCTTATTTATTTTCTTAACAAAAAATACAGGCTCTTGGAAGCAAGGATGTTACATGTCTTTTTAAATGGGGACAGTATTTGGTACACTGTAGATGCTTCTAGATCACACTTCACAGCCTCTTGATTAGAAATGAGAGAAGCTGATTGGAAGAGACCTATCTCAAATATGTCTAATGGTAGTAATTTCACATGAAGAAGAACTTAAGCAAACACAATTAGGAAACGTTATAGCTCATCAGTCAAGTGCTCATAGTGAGAGTGGGTTTTAGGGAGAGAGAGAAAAAAAGAGTAAATGCCGAATTTTGACTTTTAACGCGATGTTCCCTGGTTGTCTGACCGCCAACTTCTGGAAACTTCCCATAATCGGCACATTTCTTATAGACCTCTAATTTTTGTTTCCAAGTTTCCCTTGGCCGCCTCACTTCTGGCTTGCTGCCCTAAAATGTGCCACTGCCTTATGGAACACTGCTCAGCACATAGATCAGTGACACTTTGTTTTCCAGCACGAGTGCTGTGAACAGTTTACTCTTTGAAGAACCTCAAAGTGAACTGAAGAGATCAATGGGTCCCACTTCCAAGGAAGTGAATGATGTTTTATCTATAGTGGTTTGCTGCTGAATTTTTTTGAAAATAGCCAGAAAGAGAACCTCCCAGTTATTCTCAGTATGAATTGTGTAATAACTATATGAGATAAAAATACATACCATTTAATTCTATTTTTCTTGAAGGTGACCTAACAATACCTTTCAATGAAAATCTGGGGACCAAAATTTAAATCAGTTCCAATCATCTCAAGAAATATTTGTTATTTCAATAAATAGGTGCTATACTGATTCCCAAGAGTACATGGACCCAACCTGCAAATTTCTTGTAGTCTAGCGGGGAAATAAAACTGAGTTTTAATTCTCAAATAGCTTGGTCTGTTCAGGCTGCTATAACAAAATGCCATAGGCTGAGTAGCTTATAAACAACAGAAATGTATTTCTCACATTCTGGAGGCTGGGGAGCTCAAAACCAAGGCCCTGACAGGGGCAATGCTTGGTGAGGACCATCTTCCTACTCTTGTCACATAGCAGGAGAAATGAAGGACATCTCTGGAGTCTCTTTTATACAGGCCCTGCCCTTATGACCTAATTATGTCTCAAACACCCTACCTTCAAATACCGTAGCATTGGGGATTAGGTTTCAGCATATGAATTTTGAAGGGACAGAAACTTTCAGTGTATAACTCAAAAATAAATAAATGACAGTATAAAGGACAAAAGTTTTTAACATATTGATTTGATGATTGAATATTCTGCCCTTAAAAAAGCGACTTTAAATTTTTTAACTGACTCTATTAACTCTAAAAATCTCAGCAATGTTCTCATTTGAGCAAGAAAATTGTTGAAAGGATCTTCAAACTTAACTGTTCCTTTCATTCACTTACCCTCTTTCTAAAATGCCATATGATCATTCCCCTGCTTAAACATTTTCAGTGGCTTCCTGTCACCCAAAGAATAAGCCTAAATTCTTCAGCTGTGGATTAAAGAAGCCTGTGAGTTCTTTGTTTCTTGTCATTTTTAATCATTTAACCACTAACTATGGGCTTCTAGCTCTATTTCTGCCATATATCCTACCCTTCCTGATGGACACACCACATGTACACAAACATTTCACACTTCATAATCCAAAACGGAGAGTTTCCTGAAAGTATTATGGTGGTTCACAAAGCCTGCCTTGCACAAACTATTCCCACTGCCTAAAAGAGTGTCTCTGTGAGTTCTGCTTCTCTGCTTCCTTCTGCCATTCCTAAATGTTTCTTCCTTATTTTAGACTTTCCTGCTGGTCCTTCTATGCTCCTCCAGGAAAGTTGGAAGGGTTCCTACTCCCTCTTAATGCTCTCTGTGTTCCTGTGGACTCTTCCACATCCTTCTGTGTCAGCATTTGCCACGCTGGGTATGTTCATGGATCTCCTCTATAAGACTACAAGAGTTAATAGAAGACACAGTTTGCTGTATTGTTTTGACATCCCTAATATATAAACCAACACCTAACATAGTACCCGCTCAATATATTAAATAAAGCATTTATTCATAAAAATGTGTCATTAACAATGATGAATATTTTACCCAAAGTAATGATGCTCACAATAAAAGAGTAGTAACAGAACATTATTTTACATTAGTTTGGCAGGAACTGAAATTCTATTTCTATTTTTAAAAAGTCATGTATCAGAAGGTAATCCAGGGCTCAGCAGGTGCAAAGGTGTAATTATGGTTCTTGAGAAGCATTAGTAAGTAACTTTTTTTTTTCCTTGCTCAATGGCTAGAGAGATAAACTTGTTTTAAATACGCTGGCCCTAGGAGGCTGTACATTTTACCACAGACAAACGGTTGGTTGGTCCTTTAAAATAATGCCATTTATCAACATAAGCTTGCACAACAACTAAGCTGAGAATTGATAGATCAAGCCACATTTACTGCAAACCTGAAACCTTATAGAATTTCCATGTTTTAATTAAAAAAAAATATTTTACAATAATCTTACTATGGTCTGCACTCAGATCACAACCTGTAATAGTCCCTGATTTTTATGACTGGTTTTGTGTGGCATACCTAATGTACAATGAAGTCTTAAATGCTTGCTTAATAAGGAATTTTAAATACAGATTATGTGATTCTTCCTTCGCAATGCTTTCTGCCTAATGCCCTTGTTCTGCAGGGAATTTCATTAGCATGTGCCCTGATCTTGTCCTCCAAGCCTTCATTGCTTCAGACAAGCATGGGTTTAATTGAGAGAAAACCAAGCTGTGACTGTGACTCAGGTTTAAAGGCTGTTTCTCTGAGCAAATTAAATCCTGTAGAATGACTGAGTGTTCTGTTCCATACTCTTCTGATTTAATGCTGCATATTAATTGTTGTTCTCCTATCTTCTACTCTGTGATTGTTTTCCCCAGGATCCTATTGAGGGTGATTGATGTTCAGATAAATTTGTCGGTTTCATATAGAGGAAGAAAGATTAACATGTGCTAGTAAGAACACTGGGTTACAAGATTTTAGATTAACCTAAATATTAACGCAATATTAACACATGCTTTGGTAGATTTAAAAAAGAAGAGCGTGGTAAATGAAATAAAAGCTGATCATCAAGAAAAAGAATTCTGTTTTCTTGAGGATAGTCTCTAATATCTCCCTTTATAACATATAAACAGCTGTGCCTTTTGGTTGATCAGTTATCCCTTGATCATGCTTGTAGACACTTGCAAAGAACTGAGGAGAAACCCAGATTTTGAAGTGTTTATTCCCACCACCACCTCACCTCCATGTAGATCTGGAAGGTTCTGCAGGACAGGAGGAGGAGCAGCCATACCTTGCAATGATTAGAGGCTCCAAATGTGTTTCTTGAATTTGAATTTTATGGTAACATTTAAGTTTACTTAGAACAAGTGCAAAGGTATCCATTTTTAAACCAATCTGCATTTTCCTTTCTCCTCAATTTCTTTTTGTTTTCTTCTTATTATTATCATTATTACTATTATTAAGCACTTACTTCTATAAATAGCCTCAAAACTTTCTGGAATGAGGCAGAACATAAAAACGGGAAAACAATGAAAGAAAATTAATTCCACGTTTTCACAAAGGGAGAAAAAGAAAATTGATAAATTCATTTTTGTGATTATATTTCCAGTTTACTTTATATTATCAGAGTTTCATTTAACTGAAGTCTTCTGCTTTGTGCAGCTAATGGTTTGTATTAAATGTATTTGCCAAACTGGACTCCTTAGGGTGAAGCAAATGCTTAGGATTTCACAAGTGAAATCCAACTACATCTTTATTAACTAAAGGCCATTATTAAGGCTAAATTTTTTGCTGAAAAAAAAGTCATCTTGGGTATGATGCTAATCTAAAACCTGCTTCATAAATTTACTTTTTTTTTCTTTTCCCTTCAGACATCAGCCGGCTAAAGTTGTTACACATACATTAATTACACCAATTACTCCCAACTGTATATGTACATGCATTCAAGACTTGATTATCTGAGCTAAAAGAAGTGGTTACGCATGGCACAAATAATACAAATAAGCAAAAAATTCAAATCCCATGTACATTGAATTAATGAATGCATTATGTATTTGTGGCACAGCTAAGTTACCTCGTTATGCTTTGCTTAATTTAATAATGCAATTACTTTGCATTTCCTTATTCCACCCAGGTAATGACAGGGAAAGCAGGTCCAGATTTACAACAGGCACTGGAAAAATTCAGCCAATTCAAGGATTTGGTGATAGTCTTCTATTTCTTTTCTATTTTCAAATTTGTATTTTGTATTTTTGTAGCTAAACATTCCCCATAACGTTGCTTTAATATCCTACAATCTCTATCACATACAGAAAAGTTATCCTCACAGGTATCACAATAAAAATTCATCCATTCATCTCTTGTGATTAAAAGAATCTGGATGGAAGCCAGTTCCTACCTAAGAGTAATTCCAACTTTCATTTCCCTGGAGTTTAGGGAGGTACTTAGTTCTTTGAATTAATCTTTATAGAAGTTTTCTAGTTTAGATCACTCTTTGTAAGGCAGCATGGTGTAATGCAGTAGTTCTCAAACTGTAGTGTGCAAAACAGAAAAAGTTAGACAATTTGTTGAAAGACAGATTGCAGGGCTTCCACCCACAGGTTTCTGATTCAGTAGGTCTAGGATGAGGTCCAATAATTTGCATTACTAACACATTCTCAGGTGACGCTGATACTGCTAGTTTGAGATCTCACTTTGAGAGTCACTAGTGTAAAGGTTAAGTTTAAACCCAAATTCAGCACTACAAGCTATGTGACCTAGGGTAATATATTTAACCTCCAACCTTAGCTTTCTTATTTGAAATCTAGGGATAATAATAGCAACGTATATCATAGAGGTTTTTGGCAATGAAATGAGTTATATGTTTAAAATGTTTATAAAAATGCCTGAAACCTTCTAAGTACTGAATTAGTGTTACTGTTGTTCTTGTTCTTTTTGCTTACAAGCACAAGTCATCCAGTATAATCATAAATGAATTAACATGAAAGAAAGAAAAAAAATGTCTTTGTCTGAAACATTTGGCTGAGTGCTGGACACCAGGCAAAAAAAGAATGTTGATAGGCTTATTCTCCAGAGTGACCTGGAGAGGAACATTCCAGGGAAGTATGTGAGTCTTGAATATATTATGATGGATCCTCACAAGGCAAGAAAAGAATGTGTGGAAGAGATAGAGGAAAGCCTTTTACTTCTCTTTGATATGCCAATGCTAGGCTCATATTAGGGATTCAGTGAATATGTGTTATATGTCTAATATTTGTTTCTTAAGTCTCAAGCTAGAATTCAGCACACAAATGTGAGCAAAAACAGACATGTTCTCTGTTCTCCTAGAGCTAAAAATTAAGTTTGAAAATTATATAAGACCATGTAGAAGAGCAAATATGGCAAATGCCAAAGAGGGATTTACTGTTTTCAAGAAATCAGGAGACAATTCTCTGAAAAAAAACAAGGATTGAGCTGAAGTATGAAGGACAGACAGTGTAGGCAGTATAGTTGCAGCCTTAAACATGGCAAGTTAAATAAATAAAAACTTCCTAGTAAATTTCTTAAAAATTTCTGAGGTAGACAGATAGAAGATAGATAAATGGCATTTGCTCAAGGCCCATTGAGTGAATCCATTACTAGTAAGCAATATAAAAATAAATAATTCAAATTCAAATTTGATTACTGTAAATAACTACATCTAAAATAATACTTTCATGGCAACTTATAGAAAATTCAAATTTTTAAATAAATAGGAATTAATTTTCCTTACACAGAAGAATTCTGGAAATGGGTGACTTCTGGGGCTGTTGGTTCAGTGGCTTGCCACCTGGGGACCTGTGGCTTTGGAATGCTCTGGTCTTTCCATCCTGGTTGACATCCCATGGTCATAAGATGGCTGCCATACGCAAGGAAGGAGAGGAATGAATTTAATGCATTTTTCACTTGCATTCCTGATAGTACCCTAACTGTCCCTAAAACAGGCATCTCTTTAAGTATCATAGGCCAGAATTAGTTCACCAGATAACCCCAGAGACAAGGTAGTCTATGTAAGTTGGAAATGTAATTGTAATGTTTTACTTAGGCTAATCATGACTCCTTTCCCAGAGAAGAGTCTGGGTACAACGTCAGGACTTTTTGGCTAGGAAGAGATTGCAGTAGGCAATTGACAGTTCCTGCTATAATAATGTACATAGTTTTGGTTCACAGGTGCATTTATAGTTACTGGATCCTGTAAATCACGAAGTTTGGTGAAGATGACAATAAACATTGATATATGCCTCTGGTAGTCTTTTATCTTACGTTGGTGGAATTCACAAAACCCACAGATATGTTTGTTAAGGTTTTCTTCTAGAGCGGTGATTTTTTTAAATATGAAATTGAATTCTTTCTGGTTCCTTAGATGACAGAATGTGGGGACTAGAAGTCAAAGGGAAATTAAGCATTTATTGACAATAAATTATAATTTTTATTTTGGAAAAATAGTGATTTGCTATTCACTTGGTATATATATTGTGGAAAATTTGGCCATTTTGAAGAATTGTTTTGAAGTGAAAATCAATATTTTCAGGTGCCAAGTAAGTTAATGAGTTTTTTTTTTTTTAATTTATGTTTAATTCTCTCAATCTCTTTTTTTCTGTAGAAAAGAAACAGCGGTTCAGACACGTCAAAAAAACTTGCCTGAACACATATAAAGAGTCAGAAATACAAACCTATGGTTGCCTGACATCATCTACTTTTCTGTTATAGAATTTAATAATTCTTCCTGGAGGTAACATTTTTATATCTCTTGGGGAAAAAACACTTAAAAGGCAATTATTAGTGACCATATCATTGATGTTGTTTTTATTCGAAAACTAATTTGAAATATTGATGTTTAAATACACTTCTGTTTTTCATTTTAAACATGGCAATGACTGCTTTAAGCAGATGGATATTTGGGTAAATATTCCCTTTTTTGTAAACAGTAGATATTCAATGTATGTTCACCTTTTAAAAGGTATTCATTGTATTGATTTTTTACTATCCTTATTTTTCCTATTCATTTCTTCTTTAAAAAGTCAAGCCCAAATTTCCCGTTCCATAGAAGGTGATATTTTCAACCTATACCTGCAGCCTGAGGTCCTTTACCTCATATACACAGAGTCTGTGAGCAATTATGTAATCATTCAGTGTTTCCACTTCATTTTCTACATATCCTTCGTTACAGGCGTTCACATACTATGTTGAAATCACAGACTTTCTTCTTTTGTTCATTTTCAAACAGTAATTGTGTCAGGCTTGTGACATGCCGGGCTATATTTGCTGTCTTGCCCCTACATGAGCTCATTGAGACCAAGGACTGCTTCTCATTTCTTTCCTGTAATCCTGTGCCCAGCACATATGGAGGAGGGGGTCTTGGTCAAGAAAGAATTGTACAAGTAAAGCTGTAGAAGTCGGAATCAGAATGGCCCTGAATGTAAAAAGTCATCTGGAAATGCGATAGATGATGATATTATCTGATGATAAAAACAAACTGATAAAAGATGTCCATTGTTGTACTGTCTTCATGACCTATGCAATCAAACCCAGAATAAACGAATGTAGTGTATTCACTGGGGAACCATTAGCTGCATCTATAGCAATGCTGAAAAAGAAAGCCTCTAGACGTTGGAGCTTTCAAAGGGAAAATATGTAAACTGATTTCTGTCTCTATCATTGGAAAGTAACTTGTTATTTTAATTAGAGAGAGAAAGTAGTATGAGGTAGGAAAGATGGAAAAGGAAGAAATATAGTTTAATAATTATAAGAAAAGAGGATGAGAAAATGCAATGAGAAAGAAAGGTCTTCATGGTTAGAATCCCTAGTGTGCATACAATTGTGTATAGAAAGATATTGCTTGTAAAGAAAACAATATTATGAACTAACTCAAATGACTCAAATGACCACCAGTTCCAGAATAATTAAATGAATGATTGTATATCCATAAAATGTAAGATGACTCAGTTACTAGAAATGTGTCTGTGTGTGTGTGTTTGTGTTTGTATAAATATCTTATGTGCCTCGTGTCAGACTTTACATTGTTTTAATGCTCATCGCCATCTTATGGGTAATATACTATCATCAACCCTATTTTATAAGTGATTCAACAAAGTCACAGAAATGTGCAATAACTTGTTCAAAGTTACATAAGTGGAAGAACCGGGATTCAAACTCAGGCAGTTGTATACTTATGCACTGAACTATAGTAAGAGTGAGATGGCCAGAACTCACCGTTACATGAAATTGACAGGTCATTGAACAGTATTTATGCTAATTATCTTATTTTTGCAAATGTAATGTAGAGCTATAACCAAAAAGTGAGTAGAACAAAATCAAGAGTTAAGAACGAAAATGAGGCAATCGAAAACTCTCTGGCACATCCCCAACTAATTACAGAAAACATTAAATTGTGTTTGGAAGATGCCACATTCTGAAAGTCCACTAAAGCACTTGGCTCTCTCTGAAATGCCCCTTCAGCTGGTAAAAGAAGATCATTTCATATCACCTCTACTGATCCGCTTGATTGCATGTCAGCTCTATTAGGACGTTGCTTCTCACTAATCCAAGTTGACTTTTTATTAGTCACTTGGACCTCAAGCACCAGACACATGACAATTTTAAGGTTTAAAAGCTGCCCTCACTTAGATCTAAGCAGAACTTAGTTCTTGGCTATGACCAAAATACATCATTAGAATTTGAAGTTTAACTTAACGGAGTGCACTATTTTTTTTTTTAGATTCTTTGCTTTTTACTACCGACTTTTAATTCTGTAAAGAGAAAACTATGGCAAATGAAAGAAATCAAGTGACCCCAAGCAAGTGTAGGGGAAATAAGAGACCAGCTCTTTGTAATATAAGATTTCTGTTCTTTTTGTGGTATGTTGGCATGAACTAAAAGATAAAAGTGCCAAGGTTAGCCAGCAGCTCCAGGGGTTCTTTATCACATTGTCCAGCCTAGGATAATTACCCTCACACAGGAAAATTACCTATTTTGTCCCTCAGGCACAGAGACAAAATAAATCAAAGCAGTTGCAAAGCTTGGGTTTGTCATGCTGCCACATTTTTTTCAGTGTTTCATATTCTCTGAGTGATTTATTTATCTGTGTAAATTTTGAAAGTAATTCATTAATATTAGAGAAAGACTGGGGCTTGACCTTTAGTGGAAAAGGGCTTTGGAATACAGAGGACTGTTCATTAATATATTCAGTATTTCCTCTCCACCCTCCCAAAAGCTTCATATCTACTTTCATTATATGCTGACCCGAGTTTCTCATATCTGGGGCAGGTGGGGGCGGTCACTGAGATGTTATGAAATTTAGTCTCCAATCCCCAGTGAAATTTGAGAACTATGTATGAGAGAAATGCTTGTACAGGGCATTAGACTTAATTTTTCATAAGTTACTTTGTATCTTGAAAAACTTCAAAGAACATAAAAATGGAGGCAGAGAAACTATCAAAAGAGGACAGAGGGCTAAGGAACTGACTGGAAATACAATCTCCAGGTTTCCTTCTCTGCCTCTGACATGCAATTTACTCCAAGTCAAATTGCTTAATTCTTATTGTTCCAGAATTGTCTTCTATATACCGAAAACAAAGTAAAACTTACATTATTGAATAAATACGGAATTTTGGAACTAAAACAAAGGATGCAGTTAATTTCACAATGTTATCATTTTATGGAAGAAACACTAGACACCCTAGGCTTTTGTGAAGTCATGTGACTAATTTGCAAATGATAGAGTGGAAGAGTCCTGGTAACTGGCATTCCTAGATGAGGAGCTTTTCTGTTATCCTGTATTGACCATCAGCCAAACAGCCCACGAGGAATCTATGATGGCAAAAAATAAATGTAGACCAGGTGCTGTGGCTCACAATTGTAATCCCAGCACTTTGGGAGACTGAGGCAGGCAGATCACAAAGTCAAGAGATCGAGACCATCTTGGCCAACATGGTGAAACTCCATCTCTACTAAAAGTACAAAAAATTAGCTGGGCATGGTGGCACACCTGGAGTCTCAGCTACTCAGGAAGCCAAGGTAGGAGAATCACTTGAACCCAACAGACAGAGGTTGCAGTGAGCTGAGATGGCGTCACTGCACTCCAGCCTGGTGACAGAGCCAGACTCCATCTCAAAAAAATAAATATAAATATTAATAAATGTAGATTTTTATTAAAAAATTGGGGGCTCTTTTCTTCATATTTCAGAGCTTCTATTTCCTTAATTAGAAAATCATGAGGCTGGATTAGCAGTAATGGTTTAAGCACTAACATTCATTCAGCTCTGACTGCATATTAAGCCCATTGTTTTTACCTTTTACATATATTGTTATATATTACTATGAGAAATCCAGTGACAGGAACACTCATTGCTCTCATTGGATAGATGAAGAACTAAAGCATAGAAATGTTGGATGATCTCCATTGGCCTTTCTCAATCCCCAGGTTCCATGAGCATCCTCTTTGGTGAAGCCCAGGCAATTCTGCTCCCTAGGGATAAGCTCATTAACATTGACAATGACTCAGCAAGATAAGTACTTTGTCATCCACATTTTACAGAAAGAAAACATACATGGCATCTATTATGTGGCAGAAACTGTTCTCAGTACTATCCACATATACTTAATCTTCTCAGCCACCCTATGAGGGGGAATCCACTCTACTATGCTTAATTTGTAGATTTAAAAAAAAAAAACCAAGGCACAAAAAGGTTTTATAACTTGTCCAATGTCACATAGCCAAGGAGTGGTGGGGTTTGAACCCAGACAGTCCGGCTGCAGAGTCAGTGTTCTTCACCCCTACTGTATTGCTTCTTTACTAGAAAGAGACAGTTGTGCTGTGAATCCTTTATACAAATATTTTTCAAATCTAGGGACCATTCAGAAAAACAAGCAGAGCAACAACAACAAAATATATGTGACAGCCGAGTGGGGAGCCCATTTGGAAAGTCCAATAATTTAACTAAACACACCCTGTAAATTATTAAAGAAAAGTTAATCTTCTCTAAAGGAAGCAACATATGGAGTTCAGGGCCGAAAGCTGGGTTTCCTAAAATTAGTGCTTGTCTTATGAAATGTTCTGTAAAAAAGAGGGCTCCATAATTAAATATCTAAGGCTGGACACAGAGCATAGTATATATAGCATTTTATAGAGGTTGCATGATAGCTGAACACCTTAAAGGCTATAAGAAATCCAGAGTAAAGAAGCCTTTTTATTCATGAACTATTAATATGTTGTATAATGGCTCCTCATAACAAATATTGGGAAACCCTGGCCAAAAGTCTAATCACAGAAGATCCAACATTGCCCATAACTTCAGCCCTTTGCTCAGTTCAAGGCATCTCCTCAGCCCCAGACCTTTACTTCACAACCATTCTTCTTCAGTTCTTTGTCAGTTCTTGCCTAAAGGTTTCAGGGTTGAGGGCTGTGTCCTAGACTGTTTTCCTCTTTGTGATTTGGGGTAAAAGTTGGAGCCAGACAGAAAGAGATAGAACTCTTGGTACCAAGGGGCAAAGGAGCTGTAGGTAGCCAGTTGTCTAGCCTGCGCAATGAAAGGGAGCTGGATTAACAATTACACCAGTACAAAGTTATAAACCAGAAGCATTCTCAGGCAAGACAGTATGTGTGATCACCTCTTGAGGGAGACCTTCTTATTGCTCCAGTGGTGACTTTGAGACTGCCATGAACCCACTGGCCAACACAGGGCACTTTGAACAACTGTCTCATCACTTCAATAGGCTTCTCCTCCCCGCCACCGTCCCCCTACTTTTTTTCAGACAGAGTCTTACTCTGTCGCTCAGGCTGGAGTGCAGTGGTGCAATCTCGACTCACTGCAGCCTCCACCTCCTGGGTTCAAGCGATTCTCATGCCTCATTCTCATGCCTCAGCCTCCTCAGTAGCTGGGACTACAAGTGTGTGCCACCACACTCGGCTAATTTTTTAATTTTTTGTTTGGTAGAGATGGGATTTCACTATGTTGGCCAGCCTGGTCTCAAACTCCTGAACTCAGGTGATCTGCCTGCCTCGGCCTCCCAAAGTACTGGGATTACAGGCGTGAGCCACCAGGCCCCCGCCACTTCTCTCTTTTTCCTTCCCCTGATATAAAGCTATCAGTGTTTCTAGTGAGAATTAATTGCTTCTTCTTCAAGGTTTCCTCAGATCTTTGTCAATATGTGTTTTATGTATACAAGTATATATCTAAATATATACAGGTATATCCTTGTTTTATAGCAGTAATTTGCATATCTGCCTTTCCAAAGAGACTAAAAGCTGCTGTAGGGTAGAGTTTCATTCTTATTCATCACTGTTTCATCCTTAGAACTCTGCACGTAGTAGGAACTCGCCAAATGTTTATTGAATGAACAGATGAAAAATAAATAAAAGAACCACTAAAGCAATTGTGACTGAATTTTTGGCTTTCACCATTTAGGTTTCAGGGCTATAAACTTGGCAACAATTAATATTATTAATATCCCCTTGCAGATCCTTTTTCTAACCTTCTCTCTTCAAATTTCTTTATTCTAATCCACAACCCAAACCTTTACTTTGAGCTCTGTGATCCCTTGGTGCTGAAGGAAACCCTGAGATATCACTGAAATTTTTAAGAAATAGAATACTTGCGCAAAAGGAAAGAAAAGTTGCCTTAGTTCCAAGCACTTTAGTAAAAGAGGTGATGAGAATTTACAGGAAAACTGACCTACAAATGATATACACAACTGAGTTGTGTTGATTAGGAGGACGAAAGAGACTCATCTTCCCTTCTGCGAACAAACACGCCTTGCTCTTTAACATCAAGGACAAACAAGGTGGAGGAGAGCAGAAAGCAAAGGCCAAGATGGTTAAGTGACAAGATTAATGACATTCATAAAATTGATGGAGGCCTGTGGGCTTGAAGTGATTGTAATAGCTCACATGAAGCCCAAGGACGTAAATATTTAACAAATAATTACTTCTTGGTCTCATATCCACCAAGGGGCCAGAAAGTAAAAGTAGAAATTGAGGACTCAGTTATTTAACAATTACAAAAGGGGGAAAAAAGCCAAAAAGATTTTTCCTTTACCTTATTTCTCTCCAAAACTACATTCAGTCCATTCACGGCTTGGGAAATAAAGATTCTCATCGCTTTGCTTTTCCGTATGCCATAGGCTTTAGGATATTTCTCATAACTAGTTCCTCCTGTTTAAATTAGACTCTATACCATCTTGCCTCACTTGACTGAAACTTTCTGGTAAATGGGCTTGAAACCTCAGGCTCACATCTCTTATTGGATTTAATTGCTTTTGTTAAACCTATTTGGTTTTTCTTCCTTTTCTGGGACAAGTTTCAGTAAGGAGGGAATTTCCTCAGTGTCAACCAGGATAATCCACACAGAGCTCACCCCTCCATTGTCAATACCACACTCTTGGCCAATTTGGTCAACTTCACTTCATCCTCATTCTAGCTGCTGCACTTGTAATCACCTGACAGTTTCTTTCTGTCCACTCACAGACAAAACCAATTCACTGAGACCACAGTATTGCAGTAGAGAAAGAGTGTAATTAACATAGAGCTACCCAAGCAGTAGGACTGCAGTTATGACTCAAATCAGCCACTGTAAGAACTCAGCGGCTAGGGTTTTTATGGATAATTTGGTGGGCAGGGGGCCAGGAAATCGTGCTGTTGATTGGTTGGGGATGAAATCATAGTTGTGTGGAAAATGAGCCTCATGTGCTGAGTTTACCTCTAGGTGGAGGCTCCAGTACCAGTTGAGTGAATCATAAGTCCCAGGTCTGGAATGAGTCAGTTGGTTGCCAGACTGCAGGTGTCTGAAAAACATCTCGAAAGACCAATCTTAGTTTCTATAATAATGATGTTATCTATAGGGCCAATTAGGGAAGTCTGACCACATGATTCCCAAACAGCAAGGGATTATAGAAAGGGAAGCCAAGGACAATGGCTGGTTATTGCTTACTCCTAGGTTTTAGCAGAATTCAGATCCCTCCTATAATCCTAAGCTTGTGGCCTTTCATTAGTCTTACAAAGGCAGTTTTGGTCTCTGAGCAAGGAGGGGCTTCATTTTAGGGAGGAACTATTATAATTATTGTTTCAAAGTTAAACTATACACTAAATTCTTCCAATGGTTAGCTTGGTCTATGCTTAGGAATGAATGAGGACAGCCAGCCTGTAGGCTAAAGGCAAGATACAGTCAGCTGTGCTAGACTTATTTTGCTGTTGTAATCTTTTCAAAGGCGGTTCCATACTTAGGCCAAAGCAACAGTGGCACTGTAAGAAATATTAGTAAGTTTATTCCTGCCAGGAAGAAGAGAGTGACATTGCTCACTTTGGAAAGGTAAATCAACTTCACAAAATGTACCATCAGTTTAATAAGAGTCTATATTTATTGAACACTAATTATGGGCCTGCACTGCATTGAGTGATTTACAAACATTATTTCATTAAACTATCACTACAGTTTTATGAAGTAGGTACTTTTATTATTCCTCTGCTTACAAATGATGTAAAAGATTTAGCGAGGTTATGTAACTTGTTCAAGGTCACAAAGCTAGGAAGTGGATGAGCAAAGATTATACTCCATATCTGCCTAGCTCCCAGAGTTTGCCCTTTAATTAATCTATTACAATACCTCACATATGAATGCATGAAAAGAGACAAAGGACTAAATAAATGACAGTCAATTTTTAAAAGATGAATAAGGTACTTGCTGAAATTGCATGATGATTGAACGTTTAAAAGAACTCTGAAATCTCTGTCGGAGAAACGTATTAACATAAGAGTAATCCTGATTTTGTGAGTTTTCCTTAAGGATCCCACTGCGTGGACATCTTCATGGGAATATTGAATGGGATAATAGCCAAAGCCAATAAAATTCAGCTGAAGAAACAGCATTCAATTTGGTTTTGAAGAGGCAGCTCGCCTGCAGGATAGCTAATGCACTCAGTATGTGTCTCTCCCTATACTTGCTTCCCTATTCCCAACTACCCAATCTTTAATAGGATTTGGGCATGCAGGAAACCTCTCCCTCCAGTCTTGTTAGCACCATATATCATCCAATCCTTCTGCTGACTCTTCTGATATCTGGGATCTCTCAGGAATTCTCTGTACTGTGTCTCTTTTCCTTAGTATCTCTTAACTCAGTATCTCTTTTCTTCTGAACATAAGCCCTTCCTCTCTTATATTCCTCCTCTAGACACCATTTAAATATCTCTCCTCCTGTTAGAACTAGTTATTAAATGTGAATTTCCAAACTTCATTGAGACAAGAACTTGTTTTATGAAAGATGTATTAAAAACAAAACTAAATGCAATTGTCTGGATCAAAAGTCAATATTCAATACTTTAAAAATCTCATCCTAGGTACTCAATTATGATAGCAAGCTGTAAGTTACACATCATTCATTCTGTTGAATAAAAAATTGTCATAAGTTAGGTAAATATTAACACATGTTGAGAGACATGATATCATGATATTTAAGAATGTAGGCTCTGGATGCAGACTGGATCCAATGGCTGTCTCTGCCCCTTGTAGCCATGTGAACTTGAGAAAATTGCTTCATTGTGTTGTGTCTCAGTTTTCTTATCTGTAAAATGAGGATAATTATGTTAAATAATTCATAGGATTGTTGTGAATAGAAAATACATTAATGTATGAGAAACATTTAGAGAATAACTGGTATATGGTAAACACTCAAAGATGTAATAACTATTGCTATATGTCTTCACAATGTCAACAGAACTGCTCTAATAAACACCCAAAAAATGACGATAGATTTGTTTAGACTCATCAGGCAAACTTATGCCTAGATCCATAAATAAATACGTGCCTAAGATTTACACTGTCTATACAGTACGTCTGGCCTTATCTAGAAAAAAAAAAAGAAAACGTGGAAGCATATTTGCAAACACTTGCCCAAGAATAGAAGAGAAAAAAAGAGAAACTATCTATTGTAAGATTTTATTGTAGTAGGAGAAGCATGGGATTTGACCTCAGAAAAATTATTTTCCACCTCTACGATTCTCATTTATGAGTTGCAAGAACTTCTGAGCCTCTATATTTCTGATTTCAAAAATAATACTGCTAACCATAGTGACTTTCCAAAGTTATCATGACAATAAGTGAGATAAAATTATGAATATATATTTTATATTCTATTGGTTATATTTAGTCATGAGATCACAACTGCTGCAAGATGAGCTGGCAAGTGTGATGGCTAGATGATCGCTCACCCTCAGGAACATTTCCACACTATAGCAGGCGGGGAAACATATTAGCCTGAGTTACCAGAGCGTGCTACATATCATAAGTGATAGGGATTTGTAATTCCCAAAAAAAACCTCTAGGGCCAGCTGGGTTTTAGTATTCAAAAATTTTAGATTATAGGAAGATAATAATATAGCCACATTAGAGGCTAGAAAAGATCCTTATAATCAGACATAGTAATATTTCTTCAGTGAAACAAATTAATTTTCATAATAATGTGATACGTAATGAATACATATATTAAATAAATAAAAATATAAGTAATCTCACATTGATTGAAGTTACAAAAGGGGCTTTCCAAAAACATACACTGATGAACAAACTTTAAGGTTTAAACCTCCTACAAGAAATTGTGAACCTTCATTAAGACACAAACATGATTCAACAAAATCATAAGAGAAGGACTTGGATGCTGTTAGCAGCATGAAGAGGAGCTCTTATTTAAGTAAAAGGAGGTCAAATGTGCCTGGTCAGTTACTATGTGCTTTCACTCCTTAACAACTTAAATGTTTTGATCTTTTTGTATTTCTAAATGCAAAGGTTTATTAGGCCAAGTACTTATTCATTTGTTACACACAAAAGAACAGCTGTTTCATAGCATTTTCTCTCCATTTACAAAACTAAATAGATAAACTGACACTTTGAAACTGATAATGAAAATGTCCTTCCCACAAAGCTCTAGTCATCACCAACAGGTACTTTTAAATGAGTCATAAAACTTTTAGCCCAACAGAGTGGCTCAGCCTAGCTTTGTGGTATAGCCATTCCATTTTTTTCTCTTTTTCACATTCAAAATAAGATAGCGTTAAAGTGAAATCACACTGCCAGGCCAAATGTTATTAGGTGAGCTGAGACAGCTCCTGTTAACAGTCAGGGGCTGGGTTTAACTATATGGTAGGCATGTGTTTGATGGTTCATTACGTGTTGTCATGTAGGTAAAGGCTTACCAGTAGGGTAAAGATATAGACCTGAATAAGGGCTATAGCGAATTTGAGGATGGTCGGTAGGGTTAGAATAATGAAAGCTATTGAAACTGTGGGGAGACTGACAGTTAATAGTACTAGTGTAGCTCCCCCGATTAAATGCATTAGTAGGTGTCTGGCTGTAATATTGGTTGTTAATTGTACAGCTAATGCCATTGGTGAATGAATAGGCTAATAGTTTCAATGATCACTAGTATAGGGATAAGTGGCCTAAGTGTGTCTTGTGGTAGAAAATGAGCTAAGGAGGCTTTTGTCTTAAAGTAGAAGCCTATAATTACTGATCCTGCTCATAAGGGGGTTGCTATACCTACGTTTGTTGATCATTGAGTAGCCGGTGTAAATGAATGGGGTAGAAGCCTGAGGAGATTGGTTGAGGCAATGAAGAGAATTAGGGAGATCAGTATAAGGGATCAGGTTTGTCCTTTAATGTTATGGATAAGTATTATTTGTTTTACTGCAAGTTGAATTAGTTATTGTTGAATGGAAATCAATTGGTTACTAATTAGAAGACTAGAGGTTGGAAATAGTATGGTGGGAAATAAAATGATTAATACTACTGCGGGTAGACCTAGAATTGTTGAGGTAGTAAAGAGGTGAATAAATTTTCGTTCATTTTAATTCTCAGGGGGCTTTTCTGCGTTCTGATTATTTTTGGCATAAGGGGTGTAGAATAAATGAAATTAGATAATTTTAACTGCATAATGAAGAATAAGGTTGTGATTATTGACAGGATGACAAGGGATCATGTGGAAGCATCTAGTTGAGGCATTCACTGCAGAGAGGGACCAATCCCCTATGTCTAACTTAAAGGGTGAATGATGGATAGCTTTGCAGGAAATATTATAGTTCAGATGTGGATCAAGTTTTGAAGCATTTTAAGGGAATTAATTCTAGGACAATAGGTATAAAACTGTGTTAGACTCACAAATTTCTGAGCACTGTCCATAGAAAGGCCTGGTCATGTGGCAGTTAAGGTAGCTTGATTTAAGTGTCCAGGGATTGCATCTGTTTTGAGGCCCAATGAGGGGATAGTTCATGAGTGCAGGATGTCTTCGGATGAGAGTTACATACGGCTGTGGATGTCTATTGCGAGAATTTTTCGGTTATCAACTTTGAGGAGTCAAAGTTCTCCTGACTTTAAGTCTGCTGTTGGGACTATATACGAATCGAAGCCTAATTCTTCATAGTCTATATATTCGTAGCTTCAATATCCTTGGTGGCCAATTGCTTTGACGGTAAGAGAAGGGTTGTTAAGTTCATCTGTTATGTACAGAATATGTAGGGAGGGCAATTAAGATAATGGCAGGTAAGATAGTTCAGACAGTCTCAATTTCTTGGACGTCTATGGTGCTAGTATAAATTAATTTTGTTGTGAGTATTAGGGAAATAGTGTACGGGACCAGGGAACTAATTAGGAAAATAATTTCAAGTGTGGTCATGGAAAGTGAGTAGTTCTTCTATAATAGGGGATGTAGCATCTTGAAGGCCTAATTTACCGGATGAGCTATTAAGACATATAGGGTTTAACCTATAAATTAACTTTGACAAAGTTATGTAATAATTTTACTTATGTCTTATCGAGAGAGCATCATAGAAGTTAAAGGATTGGCTCAAAACCAGTTTCTGGAGGTTCAATTCCTTTCTTTCTCATTTATATTTTCACTAGGTTGGCTCTTTGAATGTGTGGTAAGGTGGTGGACAGCCGTAAAGTTACTCTAAATTAGTAGATGATTGTTTAATTGTTAGTACTTTTTGTTTTGAAGTAAAGGCTTCTCAGATTATAAAAATTATTAGTGTAACTCCTATTAGTGAGATAAATGAGCCAATGGATGAAATAATATTTCATGCGGTGTACGCATTAGGATAATCTGAGTAACGTTGAGGCATACCAGATAGGACCTGCTCCTATTGATAGGATGTAGGGGAAATGAGCTTCAACATAATATGTATCTTGTAAGCAGTATCTAGGGACGAATTAGCTAGTACTGTTGGGAAAAACAGCAAAGGAGAAAGGACTTAGTGCCTACGTAAATTGGTTATGAGTAGTACATAAACAAGAAACAACAAACTGTGGAAGGCCGCGGGAGGCCTCTGAGGAGGAAGGCCTCTCCATGCCTCATGTTCCGGTGCAAGATGACCTCGGCTCTGTTACCATAAACATTGTGCTCAAGGACCTAAAACCCCTTTGGAGCACTATGACGTAGCCAGACTTGTAGACTCCTTGTGAGGCCCACATTCCATCAGCTGCATATAGATAATAAGCTAAAAATAACCACATGTTCTTGTTCTGTAAAACTCCCAAACCACCACTGTTACCAAACCTTAGGATGACACACCAGTTCAGGCTTACTAATTAAGTTCCAGCTCACTGATTCACTCCACCATCACTCCACCCCATCCCATAGATCAGTGATTGTAATCGATAAATAGTGTGGATGATCAGAGCTTGGGGCCTTCACTGTTTCCTCCAGATTAATAAAGTGATGGCCCCTGGTCCCACTGTCTCTCTTTATCTGTCTTTTTCGCATTCCTTTGTCACCACCAAACTTGGGATACCCACAGGTGATGTAGGGCTGGCTTCCTAAAAGTACAATGCCAGTTAAACCTCCTACTGTGAAAAAGAAAATGAATCCTAGGGCTCAGAATATTGCAGGAGGTCATTTGATATGCAGTGTAGCTGATCAGCTGAAGACCTTGATGCCAGTAAGGATAGCAATAGTTATGGTATCAGAGGTGAAGTATGCTTGTGTGTCTATGTCTTTTCCCACTGTAAATATATGGTGGACCCATGAGATAAATCCTAAGAAGCCAATTGATATTATGGCTCATACTATACCCATGTACCCAAATGGTTCCTTTTTTCCAGAATAATATGTTATGATGTGGGAGATTATCCCAAAGCCTGGTAAGATAAGGATAGAGACTTCAAGGTGACCAAAGAATCAGAATAAATGTTGATACAACATAGGGTCACCTTTGCCAGAAGGGTCAAACAAAGTAGTGTTGAGGTTTTGGTCAGTTAATACTATAGTAATGCCGGCAGCTAGGACTGGGAGGGAAAGGAGCAGAAGGATTGCATTAATGAGGACTGATCAGATGAAAAGGGGTGCTTGATACTGGGATATGCCTGTGGGTTTTATGTTAATAATTGTGGTAATAACGTTAATGGCCATTAAAATAGAAGAAACACCTCCTAAGTGGAGCCAGAAGATGGTCAGGTCCACAGAGGCTCCTGCATGTGTTAGGTTTCCTGCTAAAGGGGGATAAACTGTCCAGCTGGTTCCAACGCTGGCTTCTACTATAAAGGATGCAAGTAGGAGCAGAAAAGATGGGGGGAGAAGTCAGAAGTTCATATTATTTATCTGGGGATATGCCATATCGGGTGCACCAATTATCAGAGGGAATAGCCAGTTGCCAAAACCCCCAATCATGATTGGTATTACTATAAAGAAGATTATAATTAAAGCATGGGCAGTAACAATAACATTGTAAATCTGATCATGTTCTAGCAGAGTCCCTGGTTAGCCCAATCCTGGTTGAATTAGAAGCCTCAAGGTGGTGCCTACTATCCCTGCTCATGCGCAGAATAGCAGGTATAGTGTTCCGATATCTCTGTGGTTAGTTGAAAACAATCGATTGATGAACATAAGTGGGGAAAAAGGTAAAATGACTGATAAGCATTAGACTGTAAATCTATTTATTTATGTGCTTCAGTTGTTCCTTTTTTAAACTGCCTTTAAAGCTAAGCAACTCCAAACATTCTTTGTGACCCAGGACATTTCCAAAGCCACTTTTTTTGAGCCAGGTGCTAAATGCAGATGACCAAACAGATACATTATATTGGGTCAAAATTATGAATTTTAATCTTCAGTGACTGAAATCTGATAATGGCTAAATCTGGTGACATGACCTTGATGTTAATATTTTTTAATTATATATGTTATTTCAAATATAGGTCAGTTAACTTTCTCATCATTAAAGCTATGGTTTCCAGTCTCCTGGGTTCTGTCAAAGGCACTAACCTCAGGCAATTTGGAAAAAGATTTGTTGCATGGTAATGAGAAATTGAATAGCACATACAAAAACCTGATGTTTATTTAAATACAATCATGAATTAAAAAACCTGATAGGCTGCAATATTCATCTCATCACAACAGACTAGTTGAAAATGCGGTAAAACCTAAAAATAATGCATTTTAATTTTCCTAACAGTTTGAAGCAAAATTGGATGTTTTAAAATTAAAATCACATAGGGCATTGACTGGTAGGTCTTAATTCAAATAAAGAGGCTGTATATGATATAGTATTTCATATTAAATCCAATTCATGAGCCCAAATATTTTATGGAATAAAAAATGGATTATGACAACTTATGTAGTTCTCTCTCAGTGGTTATCAAACTCTTTTCCAGGGTAGTAATAATATCTTACGTAGATCAGATGCACTTTTTTGACTGGTAGTCTGAAGATTCTTGACTGCATCTGCAATAGATACAAAACACAAGACTGTCCAAAATGGGCTGAGATGATTTTTGGAAGACAGGCCTTATAATACCAATGTTGACCATATGGGTGACTGTGGGCAAATTACCTCTTTTCTCACTGGTACGCCATAGGTATTGAAATTACTGATATCAAGTGTCCATTTCAAACCTGACATTCTCTAGTTGCAAATAAATTTAATTTAAGAATAGAAATGTCCTCTAGTAGAAGGGGTATAAACAAGATTTTCTGGCTTCCAACTTAAGTCACACAAATGCTGTGAACACTTTCTTCCTTAAGTGTCTTCATCACAGTTGCCATGTTCTGGTTTTTCTGATTCCACCATACCAATGGCATATGGGCCAAAGTAAAGTTGCACCAGAGAGGTTAAACATTGAAGAATATTTTATTTAAGGCTATTGCAATAGATGAGAGAGATTAAGCTCAACTCTGCTAAAACAAAGAACAGAAGGATTATTTTTTTATTACTGGGATTAATCAAAAAGTACTGGAGGATGTTAGGAAGAAGTTGGTCAAAGTGGTTAGGCCATCAACATTTACTAATTGTTACTTATCAAAATTAAGATTTTTGCCCTTCTACAGAGACTGAAAGATAGGGACCCTACCTTTCTTGATGACTGTATTTCAAAGAGATGTCTCCAGGTTCTTGAGAAAGACATTCGTAAGTTATAGAAGATTCACATCTCAAATAGGTAGAGAAGGAATTACAATTGCAAGTTTTCTAAAGCAAGTGCTTTAAGAAAGGTGAGGTCAGGAGACTATAGTCCCAAAGAAACCTGTTTAAAATTTAGTTAAGCTGAGGAAAATGTTAAGACCACCTTGGTGATGGCGTCTTTGTAAACCAAACGTTTTGGTTTAGAGGAGGCCAAAGAGAATCCCCAGAGGAAGATAAGACCTGAAATTAAAATTTACAAATGTCCAAATGCTCACAGATACTATGCCACACTTGACTTAAGCACCTTACAAGCAGATTATTTACCACAGTGTTTCTAGTGCACAATCAGGTGTCCACACAGTCATAGTTCCATAAAAACAGTATTTAACATGCAAAAACAAATCTCGGAAAATCGGTTAATGAAGAAAACCGTTTCTTCATCATCTCATCTTCACCAACGGAGAATTCCTGACTGTATACAAGTATGTCAGGCTGCCACCATGACATTCATCTCCAAACAACTGTCCCAAAAGCAACAATTTCTTATCTTTTTCTCCAGAATCTATGGCTGAGATCATCAACTATAGAGTCAGAGAGCTTAGTTCAAGTTTCAGCTCTATTGTACAGTGACTGGTTGATTTTGAGTAAGTTTCATAACCTTCAGGAGGCTCAGCTTTCAAATCTTTACAAAAGAAATAATACCAGTATATACCTTATGGGTTTGCAAGAAAGAAAACACTTAGCAAAGTACCTCACGCAAAGTAAGCCTCTAATAATTACTGGCTTGTTTTACATTGTTAGTGTTTTTCATATAAGAAGCTTGCTAATAGTATGTTGAATTAATAAGTGAAAAAATGAATAGTTACCAAAACAGCTAGGTGCTATTTTAACTATATTATTTCTTCTATCCTGAATATTTAAGCTGTAGAAAGAAAATTACAAAATTCTGCTGTATTAGTCCATTCTCCCACTGCTATGAAGAAATACCTGAGACTGCATAATTTATAAAGGAAAGAGGTTTAACTGGCTCACATTTCTGAATGGCTGGGGAGGCCTCTGAAAACTTGCAATCATGGCAGAAGGCACCTCTTCACAGGGTGGATGAGAGAGATTTGAGAGCAAGCAAAGGGGAAGCCCCTTATAAAACCATCAGATCTTGTGAGAACTCATTCACTCTCATGATGGCAGCAGGATGGGGGTAACTGTCCCCATGATTCAATTATCTCCAGTTCATCCCACCCTTGACATGTAGGAGTCACTACAATTTAAGCTGAAATTTGAGGAGGGACACAGAGCCAAACCATAGCATTTCACCCCAGCCCCTCTCAAATCTCATATTCTCACATTGCAAAACACAGTCATGCCCTTGCAACGGTCTCCCAAAATCTTAACTTATTCCAGCATTAACCCAGAAATGCAAATCCAAAGACTCATCAGAAGCAACGCATGTCTCTTCTGCTTATGAACCTGTAAAATCAAAAACAAGTTAGTTACTTCCTAGATAAAATGGAGGGACAGACATTGGGTAAATGTACCCATTCCATATGGGAGAAATTGGCCAAAACAAAGGGGCTACAGGCCCCATGAAAGTTCAAAATCCAGTAGGCAAGTCATTAAACATGAAAGTTCCAAAATGATCTTCTTTGACTCCAGGTCTCACACCAGGTCATGCTGATGCAAGAGGTGGGCTCCCATGGCCTTGGCCAGCTCCATTCCTGTGGCTTTGCAGGGTATAGACCCCCTCCCAGCTTCTTTCATGCTGATGTTGAGTGTCTGTGGCTTTTCCAGGGGCATGGTGCAAGCCGTCAGTGGATCTACCATTTTGGGGTATGGAGGATAGTGGCCCTCTTCTCATAACTCCACTAGGTAGTGCCCCAGTGGGGACTCTGTGTGGGGATTCCAATCCCACATTTTACGTCAGCACCATCTGAGCAGAGGTTCTCCATGAGGGCCTTGCCCCTGCAGCGAACTTCTGCCTGGACGGACATCCAGGCATTTCCATACATCCTCTGAAATCTAGGCAGAGGTTCACAAACCTCAATTCTTGACTTCTGTGCACCTGCAGGCTCAACACTATGTGAAAGCCACCAAGGCTTTGGGCTTGAACCCTCTGAAGCCATGGCCCCAGTTGTACCTTGGCCCCCTTTAGCTATGCCTGGGACACAAGGGACCAAGTCCCGTGACTGCACAAAGCAGCAAGGCCCTGAGCCCAGCACATGGAATAAGTTTTTCCTTCTAGTCCTCCAAGCCTGTGATGGGAAGGGCTGCCATGAAGATCTCTGATATGCTCTGGAGACATTTTCCTCATTGTCTTGGAATTAACATTTGGCTCCTGATAGGGTTTGGCTCTGTGTCCCCACCCAAATCTCATCTTGTAGCTCCCATAATTTCCATGTGTTGTGGGAGTGACCAGGTGGGAGATGATTCAATCATGGGGGCGAGTCTTTCCCATGCTGTCCTCGTGATAGTGAATAGATCTCACAAGATCTGATGGTTTTAAAAATGGGAGTTTCTCTGCACAAGCTCTCTTTTCGCCTGGTGCCATCTACATGTGACTTGCTCTTCTTTACCTTCCACCATGATTATGAGGCCTCCCAGCCACGTGGAACGGTAAGTCCCATTAAACTTGTTTCTTTGGTAAATTGCCTAGTCTCAAGTATGTCTTTGTCAGCAGCAAGTAAACAGACTAATGCAGCTCCTCGTTACTTACGCAAATTTCTGCAGTAGGCCTGAATTTCTCCTCAGAAAATGAATTTTTGTTTTCTAGCACATTTTCAAGCTGCAAATTTCCCAAAAGTTTACGCTCTGCTTCCTATTGAATGCTATGCCATGTAGAAATATCTCACACCAAATACCCTAAATCATCTTTCTCAAGTTTTAAAGTTCCACAGATCTCTAGAGCAAGGGCAATATGCTGTCAGTCTCTTTGTTAAAGCATAACAAGAGTCATCTTTGCTCCTGTTTTCAACAAGTTTCTCATCTCTATCTGAAACCACCTCAGCCTGGACTTCATTGTCCATATCACTATCAGTATTTTGGTCAAAGTCATTCAACAAGTCTCTAGGGAGTTCCAACTTTCCCACATCTTTCTGTCTTCTGAGCCTTTTAAGTCTCTGTGAAGTTTCAAACTTACGCCTTTCTTCTTGTTTTCTTTTGAGCCCTCCAAACTGTTACAATCTCTGCCTGTTACCCAGTCTCAAAGTCGATTTCACATTTACAGTTATCCTTATGAAATCAGCACCCCATTCCTTAGGTACAAATTTACTGTATTATTTCATTCTCATACTGCTATGAAAAAATACCCAAGACTGGGTAACTTATAAAGGAAAAAGTTTTACTCCACATAGCTTTGCAGGCCTCAGGAAACTTACAATCATGGCAGAAGGCACCACTTGACAGGTTGGCAGGAGAGAGAATGAGTGCTGAGTGAAGTGGGAAGCTCCTTATAAAACCATCAGATCTCATGAGATCTCACTCACTATTAGGAGAACAGCATGGTGGAAACCACCCCCATGATTCAATGATCTCTTCCTGGTCCTGCTCTTGACACATGGGATTACTACAATTCAAGGTAAGATTTGGGTGGGAACACATCCAAAGCATATCATCTGCCTTCGCTACACAGGAAAAATATAGCCAAATATGTCAAGGAGTTCATCTCTAATTAAATTAATTATTTCAATTAAAAAATAAAGTACATGTAATAAATATAAATTTTCAAAGGAGAAACAGATAAAAAGAAACAACAATTTATCACAACTTTATGAAATAATGAAATGAACATAAAGTGATGCTATTTAATTGAAAAATTTCCTACTTCTAAGCATTTTTTTTTGCTTCCTTGTTTGAAATATGACACTACTAAAATTTACATTACTTTTCTTTTTTCCATCTACCAAATAATAATAATAATAATAAAACTTGGTAAGGTACATTGAACCCCACCCCCCATCAGCATTTTATTAGTAATAAAGGTATCCAATAACCTTGTAAAGATGAGGCACTAGATCATTCCCATCCTTCAGTGTGTCTTTGGTAAGATCTCCAAAAAGACAAACATTCACTTGGATGATAATTTTGGGGTGGGGATGTTAACAGTAATTTATGGTAATAGCTCCATTCAAAAAAAAATCTGAATGAAAAAATAGAAGGCATCTCTACTTGGGAGGCATTCTACCTCAACAATCCAATTAGCCTGACTAGGGAAATGTGTTAATGAATCAAAAAAGGAAAAAGAATAGTAATTTGTTTGAGCAAGCATGGAAACTATAGTTTTGTCTATGTTCTATTCAGAGAAACTGAATGTCCCACACCTTATGTTCAAAGTTTTTCTTACTTACAATGTATGCTTCTCAATAAGTTATATTATTTCCATGAATAAGTTAGAAAAAGACATATATTCTGATTGAGACTACAATTGACCAAAATGACATGATGGTTCAGAAGACCAATCCAACAATAAGCCATCATGTCAACCTTGTGAGTGGGCAATATATTCAAGTTTGTCTTAGATTGGAATTACTTGCATTTGCATCTTTCTCAATCTTGAGAATGCTTCCTGTGAACAAACAGTTCAGTTTCTCTCTGATGGTATAAAGGAAATTCATATACTGGGAATATTTTTAACTGGGAATTTATGCTTTTATTATGAATATATTTATGGTAACAAGTGCTGTGAACATACAAAAAATAAACATATGGTGCCTGTTCCTGAGAGACTTAAATTGCTGCCCATTTCTCAACTTCATTCTATGGGGAAAAAAATTAAAGAGTAGTCTATACCACTAGTCTCCAGTTCAGTTTATTTTTTCTGCCAATTCTTTATCGAACTCAATTCAACGAGGCTTTTACTCCAACAACCACAAAAACTGCTCTTATCAAGGTCACTAAAGACATCTATGTTTTTAAATCTCACAATCAGTTCTCAAATAATGTAACCTATTTGCAACATCTGTCTTCTCCACCTTAAAATGCTTTCTTTGTGTGACTTCCAGGACATCAACTTTACATTATCCCCCTACCTCTCTGAACATTTGTTAATCTTCTTATCTGGTTCTTCCTTAATTCCTAAACCTCTCAGTGTTAGAGGGCCAATGGGCTAAGTTTTTGTATGTCTTCTCTTTTCTAACTATATGCATTATTTTGGTGGTCTTGTACATCTCAAGAATGTAAATATCAGAATTTTATAATAACTTAAAATTGTATCTCCAGGCCATACCATTCCCCTAAACTTCAGACTTATGTATCAACTACATACTCAACAAATTCACTTGAATTTCTAATAGGTAACTTAAAATTACGTGTGTAAAATTCCAAAAGTGACTATAGAGTTTTCTGGGTTTGTTGTTGTTGTTTTTACAATATTCTACAACACAGTGAGTGGCAATCTTCATTCTCATAGTTACTCAGGTTAAAAAAAAAAGGATTTGTCTTTTCAAAATAGTGAAAATGCAAATTAACAGTATACTGAGATATTGTAAGGTTTGCAAATACTCCAAATTTGACAACACAACCTCTGTTAGGTGGAGGGTAGCAGTTGAGGAAAGACAGGAACTATCATACATTAATATGGAAAAGCAACATGATACAAATCCTCTGACAGATATTTTGACAGTTTTAAGAAATTATATTTTTTATGTAGGTGAATATCTCTGAGAATCATAGATGAAAAAAATCTTCAGTAAGATGTTAGTAAAATTCAACAGCACATTAAAAAAATCATTTACCCTGATAAAGTGGGATTTGTTTCAAGAATGCAAAATGGTTCTATAAATCAACAGAGTTAAGGACAAAAACCATATGATCATCTCAATATATGCAAAAAAACATTTGACAAAAATTAATATCCTTTTATGATTAAGAACTCTCAAAAACTGAGGTAGAGAAGGAATGTACTTCAATACTATGAAGGCCATGTATGACACACCCACAGTTAACATCATACTCAATAGTAACAAGTTGAAAGCTTTTTCTATAAAACCAGGAACAAGGATGCTTACTCTTGCCATTTTCATTCATCATGGTACAGAAGCTCCTTGACTTACAATGAGATTACATCCTTATAAACCCATTGTAAGTTAAAAATATTGTAGGTGGATAATGCATTTAATACACCCAACTGATGTAACATCAGAACTTTGCCTAACCTATCTTAAATGTGCTCAGAACACTTACTTACCTTAGCCTACACTTGGGCAAAGTAATCCAAAACAAAGCCAGTTTTCTAATAAAGTGTTGAATGTCTCATGTAATTTATTGAACACTATTCTGAAAGTGAAAAACAGCATGGTTGTCTCGATCTTTGAGATATGGTTTCTACTAAATGAGTACTGCTTTGACAGCATCAAAAAGTCAAAATTATACATTGAACTGTCATGTCAGGGATTGTCTGCAATGGAAGTTCTAGTCAGAGCAACCAGGCAAGACAAAGAAATAAAACATATCCAAACTGGAAGGGAAGAAGTGAAATTATTGCTGTCAGCAGATAACACGATCTTATATACAGAAAATTCTAAAGACGCTATCAAAAAAAAAACTGTTAGAACTAATAAACTAGTTCAACAAAGTTGCGGGATACAAAATCAACATACAAAAATGAGTTGCATTTCTATATACTAACAATAAAGTATCTGAAAAAAATATGAAAACAATCTTATTCACAACAGCTACAAAAAGCAAATGCTTAGGAATAAATTCAACCAAGGAAGTGGAAGACTTACACTGAAAACTTCATAACACTCATAAAAGGAATTGAAGAAAAAAAATAAGTAAATCAGAAGATATCCCATATTCATGAATTGGAAGAATTAATACTGTTAAAAATGTCATATTATCCAAAGTGATTTACAGATTCAATGCAATCCCTATCAGAATTTTACTGACATTTTTCACAGAAATAAAAACACAATTTAAATTTTTTAAATATATATAGAAACAAGAAAGATCCTGAATAGCCAAAACAATTTTCAGCAAAAAGATCAAAGTAGGAGATCACACTATTTGACTTCAAAACACAATGCAAATCTATAGTAATCAAAACACCATAGTACTGGCATAAAACTAGACACATAGACCAATGGAACAAAAGAAAGAGCACAGAAAAAAACCAACACATTTATGGCCAATTGATTTTCAGCAATGGCAATAAGGAGAGTCTCTTCAATAAATACTGATGAGAAAACTAGATATCCACATACAAAAGAATAAAATTATTATAGAACCTTATCTCTCACTATATACAAAGCCAACTCAAAATGGATTAAAAGGCTTAAACAAAAAGACCAGAAACTGTAAACCATTAGAGAAAACCACAGGGAAAAAGCTCTAAGACATCAATGTGGGAAATCATTTTCTGAAAATGACCTGAAAAGCATAGTCAATAAAAGTGGAAATAGACAAATTGAATTATATCAAACAAGAAACCTTCTGCAAGTCAAAGGAGACAATCAACAGATTGAAGAGACAGCTTATGGAATGGGAGAAAAATAATTCCAGACCATGCATTTCATTTGGGGTTAATATTCAAAACATATAAGAAATTCAAACAGATAGCAAGAAAACAAACAATCTAATTAAAATATGGGCAAATAACCTAGACATTAATCAAAAGAAGAAACACAAATGGTCAAGTATATCAGCATTTGTTTAACATCACTAATCATCCCAGAATGAAAATTAAAACCACAACAAGGTATTACCTACCTCACACTTGTTAGAATAGTTATCATAAAAAATATGAAACCTAAATATTGGCAAGGATGTAAAGAACTCTGCCACATTGGTAGTGGAAATGTAAATTAGTACAGGTATTATAGAAAACAGTACAGAGGTCCCTCAAAAAATTAAAAATAGAACTGCTCTGTGACCAGTAATCCTGCTTTTGGATATATCTAGCCAAAATAAAATAATTACTATGTCAAAGAGATATCCCCACTCCCATGTTTATTGCAGCATTATTCATGATAGCCAAAATATATAATTAGCGTAATCGTCCATCAATAAGTGAATGAATAAAGACAACTTGTTATATATTCTGAGTGGAATACTATTCACCCAGAAGAAAGAAATTCTGTCGTTTGCAACAACATGAATGAACCTTGAGAACATTGTGCTAAGTGAAATAAACCAGGAACAGAAAAACAAACACTGTGTGATCTCACTTATATGTGTAATATAAAAAAAGATGAACTCATAGATAAGTAGAGAGTAGAATGCTTGTTACCAGAGGCTGGGAAGATTTGGGAGTTGGGGAGATTAAGTCAAAGGATACAAAATTTCAGTTAGAACTTATTCTGAAGAATAAGTTCAAGGGATCTATTGTATAACATGGTGATAGTAGTTAATAATAGTGTTTTGTATTTTGAAAATCACTAAGATAATAGATTTTGAGCGTTTTTACTGCAAAAACATGTGATGTGAGGTAACGTATATGTTAATTAGCTTGACAGAGCTATTCTACAATATGTACATATTTGAAAACATCACATGTACATAATAAATGTCTAATTTTTATTTATCAATTAAATAAAATAAAGAAACCTTATACTTTTATTTATCCTTTGACCCAGAAATCTTACTTCTAGGGATTTCTCTGAAGATATAACTCCAATATGAGAAATAAATATGCAAAACGTTTTTTATTGTAGCATATTTTGTAACTACAAAATATTGAGAACAATAAAAACCTAAATATAGAAATGAATTGAGTAAGCTATGAGTCATGCACCCAATGGAGTACCTGCAGCTCTACAGAAGAATGGAGAGAAACTCTATAAAGGGATATAGAATGATTTTCAGTATCTATTATTAAGTTGCAAAGCAATGTACCCTGGTGTATGTATAATTTACTGTGTCTTGAATAAGAAAAAGTGAGAGGAGGCATGTACAGGTATTAGCTTATTTTTGCAAAAAAAATACCAGGATAATATACTCAACATTAATTTAATTGGCTACCTCTAGGAAGTGAATGGAAGTTGGATGGTAGGGAGCAGTACTTCTGTTAGAATAGTTCTTTGCGTAGTTTTCAGTTTGAATACCATGTTATTGTTTTATGTATTGAAAAAACAGATCAAAATTAACTGACACAAACTAAATTTTAATCCAAATAGATACAAATAAGTTATACTGTTTATCAAATGGATTATATAACCACATCAGAAAAAAATAGAATCCAAATAATATTTTGAAAACATTACTAATTATATACCTTTAGTGTAAAGACAATGAAAATTGCAAAGAAATCTTCAACTTTTATCTTGATGGTAGTATACATGTAGCAATTCTAAAACTATTTTGTGTATGTTGTAATATTGAGCCGATGAGTAAATATATTGATATTTTGGGGGGCCCTTACTTCTCACTAGGGGAGAAGGAAACACAAATTGAGAATGTGAAAAGGCAAGAAAAACCTCTGTGGTTGGAATTAAACAAAAAAGTTTTGATAGGCACTCATGACATGTTAAAAATGGTAATAATAATCTATTTCTTGTTATTGAAATAGCTCAGTAGCAATAAGTATGCCTAATATCCAGATCTTTCTACATACCCTTCTCCACTAACAGAAGCCAAGGATCCTGGTTCTAGGATCCAGTCATTGATCCCAGGGCTCAGAAAAAGAAAGTACTAATGAATTAATGTACAGCCTTACCTTCCAGGCTCAGATTTCTTCTTTCCTCTTTCAATACTTTGATAATTAGAATAGCTTTCTGACTCGTTTCCCTGCTTCCACTCATACATTACATTCTCAACAAAGCAATCACAGTGATCTTATTAAAATGCAAGTTCAAACATGTCAATCATAAAGCCTCTGTATATTTCCAGATCTGTCTGAGTAAAAGTCAAGCTCCTTTGAGGATCTATAAATCTCTACAGAGTCAGGTCCGCCACTCTCTTTCTCTTGCTCAGTTACTTCCAGACACACTGGCAACCCTCTTGCTTCTTAAAAACATGAAGTCCTTTGCACACACTCAAGTCCTTTGCACATACTGCGTTAGTTAACTTAGGATGCTCTCCCTCCAGATATCCACGTGACTCTCCACTCTTTTCCATTATTTTGTTATTCAACCATCATCTTCTTAATAAAGTCCTTTCTGATCACTCTATCTAAAACCACTAGCCCCTAAATCACTCCTTTCCATCCTTCTTCATCATTATATTTGCTCTCTTACTTAGGTATCATTTTCTAAGGTATCTTTTAATTTACATTTATTTTTAAACTGCTACTTAATTAAGCAAATGAAAGAGTAACCAAACACGAAAGAAAGTGATAGCAAAACAAACCAGAAAAAGCAAAATCAAATGACATGCAAATGTACTATATTATACAATATGCATTATATAATACAATACATATAAAGGTATCAAATAAAATAAATTTATGAGTTTACATAAAGAAAATATTATATGGATAAGGTGACAATGTAAGTTTAAAATTGATCTGGTGCTTAATTAAGAGGAACTAGGAAAAAAATAAAGAATGTTGATGGTAAGGGAATGCTATGTTGAAGATTCACTTTTGCATCTTCAAAAAAATTAATTATTTTCAAGTTGTGATCCTTCAAAGATATTAATTTTTAAATAGATTAAAAATGACCCTAACAATATCCTTCTCACTCTTTAATTATCCAAACAATCATTACTACACCTTATGAAAAAATAAAATGAAATAAACAAGGAGAAACAGAAAATAGTCACTTAGACCAAAGACATTGAATGATCACTACTTTTTTGTAAGTATCCAACCTAGAAAATACATTTAAATTAAAAATCTGTAATTTCATAAGTATTCTCTACATGGTTGATAAATTTTGTCAAACCAAAAGGCATTTTCTGATGTCATGTCACATTGTTTTCTTTTTGTACCTCTGATCAATGCATTCTTTTTCTCACAACATTGATAAAAAATTAGAAATCAGGTCACTGCCTCTTCTGTACTTCTGTAGAATTTTAAACAACTAACCTGGGAGACCTTTGGTACCTTTTAAAGGCTCTGAGAACACCTTATCACTCACTATGCAATTAATAACTTTTTTCTCTTTCAAGAAAAACAAATGAAATTAAGGAAGTGTGATTATTACATACTATTTTTAAGACAGTTACTGTGTATATATGCAAAATAGAGTATACATATTGCAGATAACATTTGAACAATTCGAGAATTCCCTTTTATTAAACAGTGAAGGAATTCCTGGTTAAAGCTCACTCAGTTGCTGTTATGAAGATGTGATGAGCTTGCCTTATGGTGCGCTATTTATGTCTCAGAAGTGATACAATCAGAGCATCTTTCTACCTATACAGAAGTCATCCAGTTAAACACAGAGCTTGGGTGTGGTTGTAATAAAATACCTCTGTATGACTTCTCTACCTCCAAGTAAACTCTGCCAGCAAGGAATCTGGAGTTGCTCAGATATATAACTCTGGGATAGGGCTGAAAATCAATGGCTGATATCTAAAGTTGTTAATATTGTCTTATAGATAGTGAATAAGCATACAATACAGTAACATTTTGAATTGGCTTCTTTTTCTTAGTAGCCGAAAACTTCTAGCTTTTATTTCTACAGAGAATAAGAACTTCTAGTTTTGCCCAAAGAAGGGAGTCATCTCTCATTTCAGCAGTTCTAAAACAATGAAAAACTGCATCATCATTGTGGTTTATATCACACACCATTACAATGATTTGGTTACTTAACCTGATTTCCACCAACCTGTAATCAACTCCAAGAGAATAATTTTATCTTATGAGCCTTTGTACTGTGCTTGACAAAATATTTAGTTCCTGCATGGCACACAATAAATATTTTTAAAGAGAATATGCAAAACTAAGCTCATAAAATCTGTGAATGACATAAAGCTAGGGAGATAGGCAGCTCAGGCATTGAGTACAAAATCAATAATCCAAGTTATGTCTAAAATCAAGCTAAAATCTAATAAGTGGCATTTTCAGATCTTTTATTCAGACTTTTTAATAAAATACCCAAATATAGATCCGAAAGGAAATTGACAAAACTGCAATTCATAAAAAATCTCTCGGCAATTATGGTTCACAACAAGATCAAAATGAGCCAGTGTGAAACAGCTTCTTCGGAACCTAATGCAGATTTATGGCTATGGCCCAAAGTAACCCCAGGAACCAGCCCACTGTCATCATCAGAACTTATATAGGAGGACACAAGATGTGAGAAACTCTTCCTCCACATTAAAGGGAAGATAATATTTTTAGTTCAACAGGAGGAAGAAACTTGCTACTGAAAAGATCCAGCTATGTCAAAGGAGCAAAGGGCAAAGAACATGCAGAGAAATTGCAAAAAGCCCCAGAGGGAAGCAAAAAAATGAGAGGGAGGCACAGCTTCAACAAATTAAAAATAGAACAGGGATTCTCTGGTCAGAAAATAACCACCTTCTGATGGAGTTAGAATCTTTCCAAAAAGCAACATTCTGGAATCATCCAGAAGATTTCAGCAGTAGAGAATGGTCTTTTAAAAACTAAAAGAATTACAGATGAATTACAAAAATATATCAGAGAGCTGTACAAACAAATGATTCTATGGAACAAGCGAAAGCGAAAGGAGCCTCTGTTATGTCTGCAAGAGTCTGAACTGTATCTGAATTAAACCAATAAAAGAAACACCTTCTTGGAAGAAAAAAAGAAAAAACTTGCCATGAAGGAAAATCTCCTGAAATCTGATCAGAAGATGAAAGATTAAGCTAATTATGTGTGTGTGTGTGTGTGTGTGTGTGTGTGTGTGAAATCAACAGCATGGTAACTGCAGGAGAATCCCAGAACCACATGCTCAGCTCAGTGGAAGCTAAGCAGTTGGACAAAGCCAACTACATCCAAAGCAATAGCTCAGTGGAGTTCACCAAGGAGGATCTTTCTCTGACCTAAATATACAGAGGATGTCTGATGTGATCTAGTGAATCACCCAACTCGTATCCTCAATCCCTTGACTTCAATATCCTCATTCAATCTTGGAACAAACTTACTGTTATCAACAGGGCATCCTGTCAGACCCTCATGTCTGACTGATTAGTCTCCAAATAAAGCAAGTGTTCTGGCATTATGGAGTGGGAGCAGGGATGAGAGACAGCAGTGACCAATAGCCAGCTAGTACCCATGTGACTTTGAGCCATAAAATGTTGGAAAATGCTTGAAATTTGGGGTGCTACTTGCAAAAATTTTCTCACCATTACTGCAGAGTGTAGTCAAGATGTTGTTTTAATACAATCATAATGCTTTTGATGGGTTCATATAAAAGTTTATGCATGTCCTTTTAATGACTTAAACTTTAATCAATTGGACTTGCAGACTGCCATCCATGTCTACCAGAACAAAAATCTCCAGTGCTTTATGGTACATTAAGGATTGACATTTTTAACTATTTCTAGAATTTGAATCTACCAGAATTTTGTTTTCCAAAATAATACCAGCTACCACAATGCCTAGATAAAGGCTGGTTAATTTGCCTCTTATTGGACTTTTGGAGATGTACTTGTCTCCCACTTCTGAGGTTGAAGGTAAATTTCATCTTGACCAGTGTCAGTTAAGTAACTTTTATTCTTCAGGTGCTGCTTGACCATTACACTGTTTGACTCTGCAGTGTGAGACTGACCTCATTTTCTTGTTCTAAGAGGGTCTTCCATCAGGGCAGACTGGCCTCAGAAACATGGCCCCAGATAATAGGGCTTTATTCAAAACCTTATTGAATTAATAGAGTCATCCTTCAAAGGAAATTCACATATGAAGATTGTTGCTAGAAGCTTACTTATCAAAGAGGTAAAATAACAAAGGATATCAAATGATCTACAATGGGTTTACTCATCACTGATTATTATGATCTGATGTCTCACATTTTTTAGACTAAAGTAAAAGAACACTCGAATTACAGGAGCACTATTCTCAGTTTAAAATTTTCTTTTTGTTATTATTTTCTAGGGAAAAAGTAAATGTATCTTTGAGTTAAAAATGCAACTTTTATGTACTACTGAAATTCAGTAGAAGAAATAAGTGCCAGGCTTCCTAACCTAAATGTTTTCTTAATCTGCATAAAAAAGATAGGCTTTTATTTTTTGACAGCAACAAAAGAAGCAAAATAAAGCAATGTTCAATGTTTCCAGCTGAGTGATAACCTCATAATGGTGTTTAATCCTGCCGTTTATACTTATACTTCTATATTTTTTCACATGGTAGTGAGAACTATTTTGGTTTCTGTTTGTTTTTATTGAACTAAGTCAGTAAACATGAAAAATCAAATCCATTTGTAAAGTTTTTTAATTTAATTTTTTTGTAATATAGTTTAGATAAGTGTATGTACTGCTAAAAATATTTTAACATTTGATCCTGTAATTGAATCTTCTACATTTCCATTATAAATGGTAATCGTCTATGTTTCTATTCTCTCAAATCTATTTTATTCCATGGAATTAGTATGTGGAATGAAGTTTGTTTTGAATGGTAGAGGGGTAAAACAACAATTATTGAAAACTTAGGGGGCTACAGTGCACTCATGTCAACGGTGGAACTTGTCATACTCTGCTTTGCATAGGACACTCTAATGAGTGATAACAGTGTTCCCCTGAGAACCAGGTACTATTTACTTAACTAACAAAAAAAGGCACAGAAAATTTCTGAAGAGCACTGGCAAACTAGGGTAATTGAATATGATCAACATAATGAGCAATGATTAAAGATGCTGGGAACATTATGTAGATAAAGAAGAAAGAGATTGTGCTTGATGAGACGATCTTCAAAATCCCCCCCGCCCTCCCGCCAACCCCAGGGCTGCTGCACCTCATCCACTAAAGCCAAATTCTGGGATAGATTTCTATGAGTTGGTTTCGGTCATTCTTCCTCAACTGGGAGCTAAGTGATTAACACAGAGGTAAATCCACAGATGAACATAGCTCTGCAAATGGGAGTACTAAATTGCTCATAATCAACATCCCCATCCTGGTTCCTCTTAGCACTTCAGTCAAAGGCACACTCCAAACAGAAGAATCTGAACCACAAATTTACCCAAAACAGCCTCTACTACCTTCAGAAAGGCTTCAAGAAGCTATCTTCCTCCCAGAACTCTTAGATTTCTAATTTCTGCATTCCTCCTACCAAGGACACTGCTATCCAATCTAGGAGTGTCTTGGAAGATTCAAGTGGGAAACCATTTAGATGTGTCTCTTCCCCTCAAAGCATCAACACTTTAATGTATCTTTGCACACTGAAAAGCAATGAAGGATTCTTAAGGAAAGTTTCATAGCTCTGCTTACAAGCAGGATGATTACAAAGATGAAGCCAGAGAGGCACCTATGGTACAAAATTTTAAAAGGCATTTATTCTCAAGGTCATACTATGAGGCTTTTTATGTTCGAATCCTTCCCAATCTCATCTCTCAGAATCCAGGCCTCACATACATTATTCCAAGTTTACTGAACAACTTGGTGGTTCCTAAATGACTCTCAGAAATACCCTTCTCCCTGTGTTTATCTAAATCCTACTCTTCCTACAGCTGGCAAATTTGGGATTTCTGGAACACACCACCTACACACAAAATTGAATTAGAAATCCTTACCTTCAGTATAACATTTAGCACACTATATATATATATATATTTCTAAAGCAAATTTACTGAATCATAACTTACATTAAAATATGAGCCATGCATTTTGAGCAAACATAGTATATCTCTTCATTAATTTAGATATTTAATTTCTTTTGGCAATTTTATGTCATTGCCAGTTTACGGTTCTTATATATCTATAAATTCATTTCTAAATCTTACACACTTTGTGTCAAGTTTACAACACATTCACATAGTACTTTTTAATTTAATTTTTTGCTCTTATGTACTTATTTGTCTACGTTTTATAATTGACAAGAAATCATCGTACATACTCATGGGCTGTGTAGTGACATCTCACAATGTAGAATGTGTAGTGATCAGATCAAAATACGTATCATAGTCATCGTGTCAAATGTTCATCCCTTCTTTGTGTTGGGAATGTTCGCTACCCTCCTAGCTATTTCAAAGTATATATTATTGTTAACTATAGACATCCTACAGTGGTATAGAACATCAGAATTTATTCCTCCTACCCAGCTGTAATTTTGTATCTGTTAACAAATCTCTTTTTATCCCTCTCTTCCCTCACCCTTCCCAGCCTCTAGTATCTTCTGTTCTACTTTTTACTTCTATGAGATCAACATTTTTTAGCTTCCACATATGAGTGAGAACATGCCGTGTTTAACTTTATGTTGCTAGCTGATTTCACTTAACATATGTCCTCCCGTTTCATCCACGTTGCCATAAATGATAAGATTTTATTCGTTTTTTACGGCTGGATAGTATTCCGTGTGTATATATACACCAAATTTTCTTTACCCATTCATCTGTTTTTGGACACCCAGGTTGATTCCATATCTTGGCTATAGTGAAAAGTGCTGCAAGAAACATGGGGGTGCAGATGTCTCTTCAATGTAATGATTTCCTTTCCTTTTCTTGAGGGACCTCCATGCTTTCCTTTGTAGTGGCAATACTGGTTTACATTCCCACCAGCAGTGTGTAAGAATTCCTTTTTCTCCACATCCTCCCCAGCATTTCTTACTTTGTCTCTTGATAATAGCCATCCTAACTGGGGTAAGACAATATTTCATTAAAGTTTTGATTTGCATTTTGCTGATGATTAGTAAAGCTAAGAATTCTTTTTCTTTATTGTTCATTTATATGTCTTCTTTTGAGAAATGTCTGATCAGTTTATTTGGCCATTTTTAAATTAAATTGTTTACTTTTTGCTGTTGAGATGTGTCAGTTTCTTGTATTTTCTGGATATTAAGCCTTTGTTGGATGAGTAGTTTGTAAATATTTTATCCCATTCTGCAGGTTATCTTGAACTATTTGTAGTTTCCTTTGCTGCACAGACCATTTCAGTTAGACATAATCAGTTTTGTTTATTTTTGCTTCTGTTGCCAGAGCTTTTGAGATCTTCTTTATAAACTGTCCTAAACTGTTTCCCTTGTTTTCTTTTACCATTTCTATTGTTTCAGGTATTACATTTAGGGTCTTTGACACATTTTGAGTTGATTTTGGTATAGGGTGAGAGGCAGGGGTCTAGTTTGATTCCATTGTGTATGAATATCCAGCTTTCCCAGCACCATTTATTAAAGAGATTGTTCTTCCCCCAATGAGTATTCTTATAACCTTCATTAAAAAATATCAGTTGACTGTAATATGTGGATTCATTTCTGGGTTCTTTATTTTGTTCAATTGGTCTATTTATCTGTTGTTATGCCAATACCATGCTGTTTTAGTTATTACAGCTTTGTAGTATATTTTGAGGTCATGTAGTATGATACCTGCAGCTCTGTCCTTTTTGCTCAGGATTGCTTTGATTATTTGAGGTATTTTGTTGTTCAGTATAAATTTTGAGATTCTTTTCTGTTTCTATGAAGAACATTATTGGTATTTTGATAAGGATTACATTGAATCTGTAGATTGCTTTACATAGTATTGTCATTTTAACAATATTAATTCTTCCAATTCATAAACATGAGGTGTCTTTCCATTTGTAGTACACTCTACAATTTTTTTCCGTCCTTCCTTCCTTTCTCTTTCTCTCTCTCTGTCTCTTTTTTCTTTCTTCCTTTCTTTCTTTCTTTCATTCTTCTCTCTTTTCTTTCTTTCTTTCTTTCTTTCTTTCTTTCTCTCTCTCTCTTTCTTTCTTTCTCTCTCTCTCTTTTTTTCTTTCTTTATTTCCGTCTTTTTTTCTTTCTTTTTTTCAAAGTCTCCCTCTCTTGCCCAGGCTGCAGGGCAGTGGCACAATCTCAGCTTACTGCAACCTCTGCCTCCCAGGTTCAAACAATTCCCCTGCCTCAGCCTCCCCAGTAGCTGGGAATACAGGTGCCCGCCATCATGCCCAGCTAATTTCTTTTTTTAAGTAGAGACAAGGTTTCGCCCTGTTGACCAGGCTGGTCTTGAACTCCTGACCTCAAGTGATCCACCCGCCTTGGCCTTCCAAAGTTCTGGGATTACAGGCATGAGCCACTGTGCCCAGCCTCTTCAATTGTTTCCATCAGTGTTTTGTAGTTTTTCTTGTAAAGGTCTTTCGCCTCCTTGGTTAAATTTAATCCTAGATATTACATTTTTATAGCTACTTTGAGTGTGATTGCCTTCTTGATTCTTTTTCATTTCAGCTAGTTTGTTGTTTATATATTAAAAACACTACTGATTTCTGTATATCAATTTAGTGCACTGAAACTTTACTGAATTCATGTATTATTTCTAAGAGTTTTTTGGTAGTCTTCAGGTTTTTCTATACAAATATTCATGTTATCTTCAGGGAAAATATGACTTCCTCCTTTCCAATTTGGACATGTTTTATTTTTTCTCTTGCCTAATTGCTCTGGCTAGGACTTCCAGTACTATGTTGAAAAGAAGTGGTGAGAGTGGGGATCCTTGTTTTTTTGTTGTTGTTGTTTGTTTTTTCCAGTTGGAGGAAAAGCCGAAAACTTTCTGTTCAGTAAGATGTTAGCTGAATAGGATGTGTCACATATAGTCTTTATTATGTTAAGATAATAACTTAATAAGACTGGATTTGTGGGTGGAGACACAAATCCAAACCATATCAAGATTATTAATTATTTTCTCCACAGTTTCTAATCGACTTTTAACACAACTAATTAAAATTTTATAATAAAAAATAAGATCAAACATAGATAAAATAGAGACTAGAAAAACAATATAAAAAGTCAATGAACCTAAGAGTTTGGTTGAAAATACAAACAAAATTGGCAAGCATCTGGCTATGCTAACCAAGAAAAAAAGAAAGAACTCAAATAAAACTATAAATGAAAGGTAAACCATTACAATTAATATCACAGAAATAAAAAGGATCACAAGAGATTATTATGAACAATTATAATAATCATATACCAACAAATTGGATAACCTAGAAAAAAAGAATACATTCCTAGAAACATACAGTCTACCAAGATTGAATCATAAAGAAAATAAAAATCTGAACAGAGCAATAACAAATTAGATTATTGAATCAGTAATCAAAAACCTCCCAACAACAACAAAGCTCAGGACTAGATGACTTTACTGGTGAATTGTACCAAGCATTTAAAGAAGAACTAATTCCAATCCTTCAAACTTTTCCAAAAAGTTGAAGAGAACAGAACACTTCCACATTAATTTGGGGGGTCTAGAGTTACCCTCAGACCAAATCCAGATAACACTAAGTAAAGAAAGTTACAGGCCAATATATCTGATGAACATAGATGCCAAAATCCTCAACAAAAATTATTGGACAAACCAAGTACAATTCATATTGAAAGAATGATAAAACATCAAGATCAAGTGAGATTCATCCTTAGGATGCAAAGTTAATTCAACATATGCAAATTAATAAATGTAATATACCACATTAACAAAATGAATAATAAAACTTATTATCATGTCATTAAATGCAGAAAAAGCATTTGACAAAATTCATTATTCTTTTATAATAAAACCTCACAACAAATTATTTGTAGAAAAAATATAACTTAACACAATGAAGGCCATAAATAACAAACATATAGCTAACTTATACTCCACGTTGAAAAGTTAAAAACTTTTACTGTAACATCAGAAAGAAGAAAAGGATTCTCACTTTTACCACTTCTATTTAACATAGTACTAGAAGTCTTGGCCAGAGTAATTAGGCAAGAAAAAAGAAATAAAAGGTGTTCAAACTGGACAGGAACAAGTAAAATTGTCTCTACAGATGACATGATCTTATATATAGAAAACCCTAAAGATGTCACCAAAATATTTTTACAATGAAAAACGAGTTCAGTAAATTTTTTAGGATACAAAATCAACACACAAAAATTACTTGGGTTTCTATACACTAACAAAAATCTATTCAAAAGAGAAATTAAGAAAACATTTCAATTTACAATAATATCAAAAAGAATAAAATACTAGAAATAAATTTAACCAAGGAGGTGAAAGATCTGTACACTGAAGAGACATTGAGGAAATAAATTAAAGACACAAATAAATGAAAAGATATCTTATATTCATGAACTGGAAGAATAATTTTGTTAAAATGTCCATATTACCCAAGGTGATCTATGGATCCAATGCAATCTTTATAAAAATTCCAATGACATTTTTCATAGAAATAGAAAAAGAAGTCTTAAAATTTATATGGAATCACAAAAGATCCTGAATAGTCAAAGCAGACATGAGCAAGAGCAAAGTTGAAGGCATCACACTCCCTGATTTCAAACTATATTACAAAGCGATAGTAATCAAAACAACATGGTATTGACATGAAAACAGACACTTAGGACAATGGAGCAGAGCCAAGAATCCAGACATATACCCACACATACGTGTTCAACTAATCTTTGACATGAGTGCCAAGATTACAATGGGAATATAGTCTCTTCAAAAAATGTTGTTGAGAAAACTGGATATTCACATGAGAAAGAATGAAATTGGAGCCTTGTCTTACACCATATACAAAAACTAACTCAAAATGGACTAAAGACTTAAATGTAAGATTCAAAATCATAAAACTTCTAGAAGATAACAGAAATAGAAAGCTCCTTGAATTTTTAATGTTTTGATTTTTTATATATGATAACAAAAGCAAAGACAACAAAAGCAAAAATAAACAAATGGAACTATATCAAACTAAAATGCATCTGTATAGCAAAGAACAAAAGTCAAAAAATGAAAAGGCAACCTATGAAATGAACTCAAATATTTCAAACTTGTATATTTGATAAGGATTATATGAGGAATTCACACAACTCAATTGCAAAAAAAAACAAAAAAACAAAAAAAAAAACCCAAAAAATCCTATTTTTTTAAAAAAAGCAAAGAACTTACATAAACATTTTTTCAAAGAAGATATAAAAGTGTTGAGCATATATACGAAAAGGTGCTCAATATCACTAATCATTAGGGAAATGCAAATTGAAACCCCAATGAGATATCACCTCACATTCCTTAGGAAGTTTATTGTCAAAAGGTAAGAGATAACAAGTTTTAATGAAAGTGTAGATAAAGGTAAATCTTGTACACTGTGGTGGAAATGTAAACTAGTAGTGGCATTATAGAAAACAGTATGAAGTTTCCTCAAATCTTTAAAAATAGAACTACTGTATGATCTAGCAATTCTAAGTACATATCCAAAGGAAATGAAATCACTATCTTGAAAATATAAATAAATATACATTCAAGTTCATTGTAGCATTGTTAACAATAGCCAAGATATCGAAACAATCTAAGTTTCCATTAGTGGATTAACAGATAAAGAAAACATAGTATGTATTTAAGTTTTTTGTATATGTTTTATGTATTTATGTATTTTGAAGGAATTCCTGACATGTGCGACCTGGAGGATATTATGCTAAATAAAATAAGCCAGACACAGAAAGAGAAATACAGCACAATCATCTCACTTATATGTGAAATCAAAAAATTCAGACTCACAGAAGCAGAGAGTAGAATGGTGGTTGCCAAAGGCTTGTTGTGGGGATGGGAGAAATGGGGAGATATTGGTCAAAAGGTTTATATATTATAAGATAAATAAGTTCTGAGGATGTAAGATACAGAATGAGTGATAACGAACATGTTCATTAATTTTTTTACAAAATGGGCTTTGTTCTAGCAGACACTTACATAACTTGCAGGTTGGCTTAATTCTTTAAAGAACTCTTCACAAGATTTTTAGGGTGGGACTAGAGTAGATTTTTCTCTAAGCCTGCTTTAGCGCTACCACCATTCTGGGGTGTCTACTAAGTGCCCTGTTGTTGAGCCTCTGCTTTGCATGATTGGGACTCAAATGTCTCACAGCCGTAAATGAGCTCTGCAAATTGCTCAGCTTACAACTCCAAGTTTTTCTTTGTTCTACATCATTGAGTTTTACTCTATACATATGCAGGTTAGTATACAGCTAAAAACTCAAAGGCCTATATACATATTTCTAGGACTCTTTTTCTATGTAGATTCCAGATTTCAACCATCTCAGGCTACTCAAATGCTAATCTCTATCTCTTCAACTGAGAGAGTCTACTATACTTTGCTTAATTCCCCTTTCTCTATCACAGTACAGAAAATTCCTACAAAATGAAAGCTGGGACAAACATAGGACTCACCTCATTTGTTTCCCTTCTCCAAAGGATCACATTGCTGAGATGCCAGCTGTCCAATGCCTGAAAAGAGTTGTTTAATATATCTGGTCCATTTTTCCAGTTATTTATGGCAGGAAGGCAAGTCTGGTACCAGTTGGCTAGAAGTGGGAGTCTATCACACTGTATTTTAATTGCTCATTTTTGTGTAGTAGGAATCTCAGTTTGAGCACAGGCTACATGCAGGGCTGAACTTCAGGCATGTTTGATGTATTAGTTTTCCTTGTACTGTAACAAATTAACACAAATTTAGTAACTCTAAACAACACAAATTTATTCTGTTAGAATTCTGGAAGTCAGAAGTCTGACATGAGTCTTGCAGGCCTGCAATCAAAGTGTTGGCAGCACGATACATTCTGGAGGTTCTAGACAGAATCCTTTCCCTGTCTTTCCCAGCTTCTCAAGGCTGCCCACATTCCTTGGCTCACAGCCATGTGACTCTAATCTCTGCTTCTGTTGTCACATCACATTCTTCATACTTTCCTCCTCCTACCTCCCTTTTATAAAGATAATGTGTTTACATTGGAAACACCCAGATAATCCAGGATAATTTCCCCGTCTCAAAAACCTAATTGCACATGCAAAGTCCTTTTTGCCATATAATATAACATATTCACCTAAAAATCAGGGCTTGGACATCTTTGAGGAACAATTTTTCAGCTTATTACATTTGGCAATCTGTGTAAAAATCACGAGTCTATTTATGTGAAGATTTTGGATTTTAAATTAAGCAGGAAGGGAGAAATTGTATGAACTGGCCATGGTAGGGAGCTAACAGAGAAAACAGTATATTAGTCAAGTTCTCCACAGAAACAGGAACGACAGGATGGAGACAGAAGAATATGAGAGAAGAAATGCGCAAGAGAAAACGATTTATTTTAAAAAATTAGTGCACATAATTTTAGAGGCTGGCAAGTTCACAATATGCGGGACCGTCTGACAGGCTGGGAACTCCAGCAGGACTCAATGCTGCAGGCTTTAGTTGAAGGCGGTTTGGAGGTAGAATGCTTTCCTCTTCTGAGGACCTCGGTCCTCAGTCTTTTAAGGTTTTCATCTGATTGGATGAGGCCAACCCACATTATGGAGGGTAATGGGCTTCATTCAGTCTGACTTAAATCTAAAAAATACATTCACATACATTGACTGTAACTTCTAGACTGCTGTTTGAACAGCAGCTGAGTACCATAGACTCAATTGTCTGTGATCCTTAATTTTATGCATCAGCTAGGTATGAGTCTATAGTACTCGCAGCCTGGTGGATGTACAAAATGAACAATCGCATACTCTCTGTCCATCCACCAATTACCTAAGAAGAGGAGTTGTTGCTATAGACAGAAGGTAGAGTTATTTACATAAGAAATTTAAGACATATTTTCGTAGAATAAAGGATGACACTGACATGAGGAGTCTGGAGTGAATATAAAATCATTTGGGCACCTTGAGAACATTGGGACGTAAATTTTTGCGTGGACTTTCACATTCTTTTAGTAAGATAAGTCTCTTTTAAATAGCTTATCTAGCAAACAATATCAGTGAAAAAGAGCCCAGGCATGATATAAAGCCAGTGCTAAGAGGTTGATTCCTGAACACGTGAAACACTCTCTGAAAACTCTCAATTACTTGAGGGAGATTCTGAAAGTTCCTAGGTGTCCTTTGCAGATTGCAGAAAATTACATGAAAATTTATTAATATACTGTAAGTATTAAAGTGATCCAATCTATATCTGTATTGGGAAAATGCCTAAGAGAATTCACGTTACTGCTATTTGTCCCCCCATTAAGCAGGAAACAAGTTGATTGTTGTCTGTTCTTACTCACCGCTGTATTTTGAGTGATGATCTATAAATATTTGTTGAATAAATAAGTCAGTCAGTAAATTAGTAAGAAGAGAATAAGGTAAGAGAGAAGAAAATATAAACAACTAAAGTCGTTCTTAATGGTGGGAAGTTTGATGGTAAGTTATATTCAGCTTTTGCTATACTCTCATATTTCCCAAACTCCCAATCATTGTCACGCAAGATGCCAAGGAACACACGGAAAATGGCATCACACACAAAGTGACATGCAATCAGAGTTCTTAGATTTAAATATGAAAGAATGCAAAATCACTGTCCAATTCTAATATGTCAGTGTGTCTGGTTGCAAGGGATAGCAGACTGAATCTTGTCATTACCTCCTGCTGTGCATCAGAAGCTACATATCCATTGTAGAGCCCGAGGACCTCTCAAGCGTGTGGTTCTGGGAGTTTCTTTTAAGATAATAGCAGGTGCTTTGTCTTAAGCACAGGGTTACAAAAAAAAAAAACGATTTTAAGTAGTTAAGTTGATGAGACTTTTAAGGGAGAAACTGCATAGAAGGAAGTAAACTGGTCCAATATCTTTGTTTGTGGGGATTATATATATATTCAGGGGATTAAAAAATACAAGAAGATGCAAAATGGATGTGATAGATAGAAGAACCAGGAGAGTACACATAAGAAAAAATAAGAGGAGACAGCATTTTAAGAAGAAGGAGGAAGAAATGGAAATGTTGAATGCTGCAGAAGGATTAGAGAGGATAATAAATTAGAAAGGCTTTTACTATTTGACAATTAAGAAAATGTACTAACAGATAAAGTAATGTCCCTGAGGATATGGGAAGAGAATGATGTAAAGCAGGTAGAAAGGTTATCTTTGGACAAATCATAAGAAGGAAGAAGTGATGGAAGTCTGGGAATTCAATTTATGAATATCCCATTGAAGCAGGAAATTGCTAGAGAAGGTAAAAGAACTTCACACTGGTAACTTGAAATAAAAGAAAGAATGAGAGAATATGTTGAAAGTGAAGACGTTGCAAAGAAATCTATTGAACCAGCTGCTATAGTATGAAATGCTGTTAGTAGAGCATGTCTTCTCAGATTCCAAGTCTGCTAATGAGAGTAGGCTGTAACTATGGGGTAGAGGTAAAGGAATACAGATTTGTAAAATATATCAGTAGAAGAAACTAATTGTTCAAGGTTCCACAGTGCACATTTCATGTTTTGGGCTTGCCATCAAATGTATTCATCCATCCCTCAATCCAATTCAGTAAGTAATTGTTCATTGACTAGTTGAGTATTTACGTCAAACCAAGTGATAGGTTAGAATAATGGGCAAAAGTAGACATAACTTCTAACCTTATAGGGCTTTTCTGTGTGAAAGGAGAAAAGGGGAACAAGATATTAATAATAATGCCAAAAATGAATGTAAAACATTAAAATTTATGAGTTCTTTAAGGAAATATGAGAGTGATGTATGGGAAGATAAAGTAAGGGGATTTTAAAAGTCAGGGAAACCATTTAATAAAGATTATATCATTTCTCTGCAATTTCTTCCAGAAGATAGAGGCACAGGAAATACTTTTTAATGAATTATTTGAGACCAGCATTTCCAACAATATCAAAACCAGACTAAGACAATACAAGAAATAAAACTAAATACCAATATTTCTCATGATAGATACATAAATAGATGAAAAAATCTTCAACAAATTATTAGTAAATCAAATTTAATAATGTGTAAGGAGAATTATATATCATAACCAAGTGGAACTGATCCCAGGTATGCAAACCTGGTTCAACATATAAAAATTCGTTAATGTAATCTAACCCTCAACAGACTGAAGAAGTAAAACACAGAATCATGTTAATAGATACAGAAAAAAAGCAGTTGACAAAATTCAACATCATTCACAGTAAAAAATTCTCAGTAAACTAGGAAGAGAGGGAAACTTCCTCAACTTGATTGAGAGCATTTATAAAAAACACTTACAGTTAACATCACACTTAACAGTGGCACACTCAAAACTTTCCCAGTAAAATCAGGAACAAGGAAAGGATGTCTCATCTCACTCTGTTCTTCAATATGGTATTGGAAGTTTTAGATGATTCAAGGAGTCAAAAAGAAAAACAAAGTGAAACAATAAATAAAGCTGTTCACAGATGACATGATTATCCATGTAGAAAATCTGAATGAATTTACAAAAATAGTAAATAAACCTAGAATCAATAAGTGATGATAGTAACCTTGCAGAATATGAGGTTAGTTTGCACAACTCAACCAATTCCCTGTATACCAGCAATAAAAAAGTAGAATTTGAAATTAAGGAAACAATTATGTTTATATTAAATAGGACCTAAAATAACATATAAGAAGCACATGTAAAAAACTCTAAATCTCTTAATTAAATAACTAAATAAATGGAGTGAGAGCTCATATTCACAGATAGAAACAATATTATCAACGTTTCAGTTCTTCCTAGATTATTTCTAGATTTAATGCAATCCCAATCAAAATTCACAGAAAGTTATTTTGTGGATATTGACAAATGCCTCTTAAGTTTATATGGATAAAGCAAAAGACCCCCATAGCCAACAAAATATTGAAGAACAAATTTGAAGGACCAGTATAACCAAATTTCAAGACTTACTATAGAGCTACAGTAATCAAGGCAGGTTGGATATTGAAGAAAGAATAAATTAATTGATCAATGGAACAAAAAAGACAGCCTAGAAATGGACTCAAATAAATATAATTAGCTAATCTGTGACAAAATGTTAAAGGCAATACAATGGAGAAAAGAATCTTTTCAACAAATGAAAATGGAACAATTAAGCATCCACAAGCAAAAAAACAAAAAGGAGTATAGACACAGATCTTGATGCCTTTCTCAAAAACCCAAAATGGATTGCAGATCTTAATATAATATGCAGAACTATAAAGTCCAAGAAGATAACGTAGGAGAAAATGTAGATGTCATTGATTTGATGATGACTTTGTAGATACAATGCCAAAGGCAAAATCTGTAGAAGAATGAGTAAACTGGACTTCAGTAAAATTAAAATTTTCTGCTCTGTGTGAAGCAATCAAGATATTAAAAAATTCAAAACTATAAGCCACATACTGGGAAAAAATATTTGCAGAAGACACATCTGTTGGACAAAGGACTTGTCAAAAATATACAAAGAACTCTTAAAATTCAACAAGAAGGAAAAACAAGAAAACCAAAGACCTTAACAGGCTGGGAGCAGTATCTCATGTCTGTAATCCCAGCATTTTGAGAGGCTAAGTAAGGAGAATCTCTTGAGCTCAGGAGTCTGAGACCCACCTGGGCGAAATAGTGAGTCCTTGTCTCTACTAAAAATAAAAACTAAAAAAATAGCCACGTATGGTGGCATGTGCCTTTAGTCCCAGCTACTGAGAAGGCTGTGGTGGGAGGATCACTTGAGCCCAGGGAGATCGCTTGAAACCAGGAGGCCAAGGCTGTGGTAAGCTATGATTACACCACTGCACTCCAGCCTGGGTGATAGAGCAAAATTCTGTCTCAAAAAAAAAATACATATATATATATATGCACACACACATATGTATAATACATATATATGATACGTGTGTGTGTGTGTGTGTGTGTGTACCGTAGCAGACATATCACCAGAGAGGATAAACAGATGGCAAATAAGCGTATGAAAAGATGTTCCACCTCATATGTCATCAGGAAAATACAAATTAAAACAAGAATAAGATACCACTACACATCTATTACAATGACCAAAACCCAGAAACACTGACAACACCAAATGCTAGTGAGGATGTGGAGCAACAGGAGCTCTCATTCATTGCTGGTGAGAATGCAAATGGTACAGCCACTTGGGAAGGCAGGTTGGCAGTTTCTTATAAAACTAAACATATTCTTACCACACAAGCCAGAAATCACACTACTTGATATGTACTTGCAGAGGTGAAAAAGTATGTCCACACATAACCTGAAATTTATAGCAGCTTTATTTATAATTGCCAAAACTTAGAAGCAACGCAAAATATCTTCCGTTAGTCCAACCAATGAAACATAATTTAAGACTAAAAAATGGTCTATCTAGTCATGGAAAGACATGAAGGAAACTTTAAATATATATTACTACATGAAAGAATCCAATCTGAGAAGGCTACATAGTGTATGATTCTAACTATAAAACATGCTGGAAAAAGGCAAAACTATGAAGATAGCAAAAAGATCAGCAGTTAATAGGATTTTAGGGGATGTAGAGAAGTTACTTCAGGCAGTGAAACTACTCTGTGTAATACATTTGTGCAAACCCATACAATATACAACACCAAGAATGAATCCTAATGCAAAATATGTGTGCTGAGTGACAATGATGTGTCAATGTTGGTCATCAGTTGTATCAATTGCACCACTTTGTTTGTGAATTGATAATGGGGGAAGCTATGAATGTGTAAGGACAGAGGATATATGGAAAATGTCTCAATTTTTTAATGAACCTAAAGCTACTCTAAAAAAATAAAATACATCAAATTTTCTAAAAATGTTATTGGGGACTTCATTCATAATGAGGCTGTAAAGGTAAAGAGGAGTCAAACCAGTTCAGGTCATAGGAAAATTTTGTCATAATTCTGAAGATAATAAATAGAAACTAGCCTGATCAGGTTTACATTTTTGAAGAGGTCATTCTGGCTGTAATGTGAAGACTCATGTGGAGGGGGTGTCACAATAAACGGAATTTAGACCAATAGAAAAGTCATTGCAATTCTTGCAGGATAGAGGTGATTGTAAATTAGAAAAGGTCGTGATGACAAGAACCGTAAGTACTTAAGAGATATTTAGAAGCAAAGTCAAAAATCTTGTCAATACATTGAACATTTCATATGTGCCACTCACTTGATTTGGTAGGCAAGTTGATGATTATTGCTTCTGTGTGTATGGATGCTATAGTCATATTTACGTGCTAACAAACTACTACCAACAAATTACACCATGAATTTCCCCCAACGTTAAGAAGAGATGGAATGTTCATAATGAGGAAAAAGTCTTCTGATTTTCTAAATAGGTAGGTATCAGCGTGCTATTTGAATTTAACAACAAAATTTGCAAATTATGTAACTTGCTTTGCACTGTCATTGAGTCTGCAAGCTAGTGAACAATGTATCCATTTATTTTAAAAGGAATAAGCACCCAACCAAATCAGAGAGCTGAGTAACGGCTCCAGTAATAGTCTCATCAAAACTCATTCTGGCATCGAACTAAGTTCCCCAGACAAATTACTAAGTTTTACACATAGATTTTTTTCTTCTCCATAGTTCTCTCGAGCAAAGCTTTATTCTAACTTACTTTAAATTTCTTTCCTGTTTTTCTTTTCTTCCGTAAAATAAATGCCAATGCTTTCACCTCAAAGTGACTTCTCTGTTTTACTGTCTTTTAAGAAATTCTTCTCAGTCTCCAATAGTCTATTTTGGTACTGAGAATAAAGTTAAAAAAAAACATCATTTTAGATTTTAAGCCCGTTGAGAGAGTTTTGCCTCCCCTTTTTCTCCGCAATATCCCTAAAACCTATGTTAATGCTGGGAATATTACCAGTTTTCAATAAATGCTTGTTGAATACATAATAAATACATTCATGAATGAAGTTAACACAAGTATCATTTTCTCATATCAGCCTTCCCGAATCCCTCATAATAGGTCGTTGTCCCTTATTAATCACCTTTAAGTCCTTATTCTTCTCCTTCATGGCACTACTCACCAATGTAATTAAGTTATAAACTGGGTAATTGGCTGTTTAATTTATATTTTCTAGCATACCTTGAGCTCCGTGAGAGCAGAGTACCACTCTGCCCCTGTTCGCTGATATATGTCCTGTGCTTAACACTGACTGAAACGCAGAAATCATGAAATGAATATTTGTTGTAAATTAATACATGGTAAATAACATCATTGAGGGATATAAAAAATCTTAGATAAGAGAAGAAATTTGCAGCTTCAGATTCATGTCAGTTTTTCAGTTGAGGCAATGGAGACCCAAAGACGTTAAGTGACTTGCTCAGTGTTTCATAGCTAATAAGTCATCAGAGCCGTATTTTAATCTCAGTTCTCTCCAACTCCATCGCCTGTGCTTTGAAATGGAAACACTATGCCACGCTGCACCATTTAAGCAATGATATATTCATTTAAAGCACCAGAGATCACATTTTAGGGAGAAAAAAAGTTTGTAGTATGAGATGAATCAATCAGCCATATGGAAGGGAGGAAAAAAAAAGAACAGGTTGAAAAGCTTCCTTTCACTTTGTACAATATGAATTGTCACAGGAATCAAATTTGGCACATACCGTAAAGCAAAGAAAAAAATTATCCCACATTGGATGTAAAATGTGACTTGCATTTTATCTATGTTTTTGAAATTCGGGAGAGGATACCAGAAGACTTGTAGAGTTGAGGGCATGATGTTTTGATGATAGGCTTTTTATGCACTTATCCCCAGGCAGCTAGATGGGGACCTGAAAAATTGAAGCCGACCTCAGACATAATGAATACATTAAATGATGAAGCGTCTGGTCAGGGTCAGGCAGCCTCCTGGAAGAGAGTGGATGTGTCTCAGGACACTGAGTCTCCAGACAGAGGCAGGGGCAAGGAAATGGCCTATCAGGGCATAAAACATTTACATCTGTTCTTCTTCTGTCACTTCTCTTTGAGGTTGTTTCCCTTGCCTTCAGCAACATCCCAGGCTCACAACCAGATTCTTATGCCTGTTAATTAGAAGAGAGGTCTAACAGCAGCGATCAAGTCTCCAACTGCAACTGGCACCTAATTCTAATAATATCAAATAGATAATGGAATTTATGGATTGTTAATTATTAACTCCATCTAAACTGCCACATTCAAGTTCGACAGATTGTCACTTCCCATATGGCGGTGCAGTCAAGGCTTTGCACTGTGGAATCCTAAGCACCCAACCTTCTTACAGGTCTTCATCACAGAATTTCACATATCAAAGGCATTTTCAATTTCCAAGTAAAACACACAGCCCATACAGTAATCCTCTTTTAAAAATCTGTTTCAAAACCTCATCCAGCCTGTGTTACAATCCCGTGATGGGGAGTCACCACGTTATGAGGCAACCTCATTCTGTTTTTAGGGCAGGTAAAATCACTAGAAAAATCTTCCATGTTTAAACCAAAATTGAGTTCTTTTTGTCTTCTGCTGCTGTGTCTTCCTCCGCTCTACAAAATTTCATCCATCTTTTATCTTCATTGTATGCCATGTTGTAGAAAATGTGGCATATTAAAAAGAGCTCTGGAATCTTACAAACATGAGCTCAAACGTTAATTCTGGACCTAGTACACATTGATTATTTTTCAAACTCAATTTCTTCACCTATACAATGAGGATAACATCTCATGGAATTGCTACTATAATTAAACGAGTTAAATGCTACCCAGTGTGAATGGGTAGACTTCAACGGTAAAGAGCATGAACTCTGGAATCAGGCTGCTTGGTTTGAACCTCATCCCCTAACACTTACTACCTGTGTGACTTTAGGAAAGTTACTTAAACTCTCTGATCTCATGTTTACCATACTTACAATAGCTATAAGGAAAGTAATATTTCTTATCTCAGAAGATTCATAAGTTAATATGTTAGATCCAGTTTTAATTAGAGTAAGCTAATTCCTGTATCAAAGAAAAGCCCCAAATCCTAGAGCCTTGTGATAACAAAGGACTTATTCTTGCTGTTTTCACTATAAAATCGGACAATTCAAGGATACAGTCGGCTATCTGGGAACATCACTGTCCCTGAGGACCTTGACATCTTCCACTGGATCCTCTGTTTTCGGTACAGATAATCACAATGCAGAAGCATGAAGAAGGACACAGGCTCTTAGCCGCCATGGCCTGAAGCTGTCCCACGTCTCTTCAACTCACATCCTACTGTCCAGAACCAGTCATCAGTCATGTGCCACGCTCACACATAAAAGTCCTGGAAAATGAAGGCCAGTGATTTGCCTAGGAAGAATAGTAAGGGGGGTTTGATACCTGTCACAGGTGGAGACTTGATCGCTACTCTTTTCTAAATAGCTAGCATAAGGAATAGTAAGTGGGTTTGGTTTGGTGGTTCCTCTTACATCATGGTTCAGGGTCTTTCATCAGTTCTTAGAGTTCATAACGTCACCATCATTTTGGATCCTAACCAGTGCAAAGCATATTGCTTTTAGTTTTCGGTGTGCACACAACATAGACATGTATCAATTGGTTCATTTTTCGGTATCTCTATTTTTCTTTATCTTATGATTTCACAATAAAGGAAGGAAATTCTGACACATTCTACCACATGTAGGAATTTAAAAGATATTATGTTAAGTGAAATATATATGTCTCTGCCACAAGGACTGAGGAGAGTGCCTAACACACACTGTTAAGTATAGGTTATTATTATTACCCTGCCATGTGATAATAGGAATTAGAGCAATTATGATTAAAAGAGTCCTTGATACTTAAAAAACCATCATATTTGCTGGGTTAAGCATTCTTCTTGTCATTTTTTAGTACATCACGGTTCAGGGTCTTTCGTCAGTTCTTAGGCTTCATAATGTCACCATCATTTTGGATCCTATCCAATGCAAAATGTATTACTGCTTTCAGTTTTTAGTATGCATACAATGTAGACTCATATCAATTGGTTCTTTTTTGAATATCTTTATTTTTCTTCATCTTATGTTACCCCTGAATCCATGCCTTGCATTTAGCTAAGACTCAGCTTCAGGACATGCCATTGATCAGGGATTTCAAACTATGAGCTTTCACTCATGGGTAAGACAAAGATATTTCAGTGGATCTAAAATGTGTTGCTTTATTGGAATAGAAAAATATATCTATATATATTATATATAATAATAAATATATATTATTTTAGGTTTAAATGAGTTGGTATATATAAATCATTACAACACTAAATTTTCGAAATGGAGAAAATCTTATAAAGGAAGGAAATTCTGACACATGCTACAACATGTATGAATCTAGAAGATATTATATTAAGTGAAATTAATCACAAGAGAATAAATATTATGTGATTCCACTTATATGAGGTCAAGAGCAGTCAACTTCATAGAGACAGCAAGTACAATGGTAGTTGCCAGGGAATGGAGTAACGGGGAATTACTGTTGAATGGGTACAGAGTTTCAATTTAGGAAAACTAAAAATGTTCTAGAGATGGATGGGGGTGGTAGTTGCTCAGTAATACGAATATACTTAATGCTACTGAACTGCGTTCTTAAAAATGGTTAAACTGATCTAATTTATGTTGTTATTTTACCAAAAGAAGAAAAACATGGGAAAAATAAAACAGAATAGATTAAAAATATGAGTGCCTCACACTAGAGTGAGGTAGGCATTATTTTATGAAACATTCATTTCACATATATGTGTACTTACTAATGAGGTAAATGTGTTTCTTAGCATGGGTCAAAGTTAAATAAAAGCTACTCTTCCAGGGAACAATCATCACAACAACACAAAAAAGCATATGCATTATTTTTGCTGAGCAGAGTTGTCCTTGCTGAATCTAAAACTTGTAATAATTCTTGCTTTTGAAATTCCAAAAATTGTTGTAGCCGTGTACACGCACACAAACCCCACTGCTGCTACCACCACTTTCCACTTATAGCAATAACTCCATGCTCTCATATTTTTAAAGATCTGACTATGTTATCTGCCCCTTCCTTTCCTACTGATCATTCTTCCCTCCCTTTACGAATCAACTTAAATGTTGTTCACATGCAAGCGTTTTTTGATTTGACCTCTGTCTGTGATCAAAGAAAAACATACTCCTCTAAGCTAGCATTATTATTTTATTTGTAAAACTTGTTTAGGCCAGGGGCGATGGCTCACACCTACAATCCCAGCACTTTGGGAGGCCAAGGCAGGTGTATCACCTGAGGTCAGGAGTTTGAGACCAGCCTGACCAATGTGGAGAAACCCTGTATATACTAAAAATACAAAATTAGCCAGGCATGGTGGCACATGCCTGTAATCCCAGCTACTTGGAAGGCTGGGGCAGGAGAATCGCTTGAACCCGGGAGGCAGAGGTTGTGGTGAGCCGAGATTGTGCCATTGCACTCCAGCCTGGGCAACAAGAGCAAAATTCCATCTCCAAAAAAAAAAAAAAACTTGTTAAATTTTTTCCCCCACTCAGTAATAATCTCAGAAGAAACTGTTTATCTTGCTCACCACAAAATCTCCAGGATTTATCAAAGTGTCCAGAAGATACTATTATACGTTTAAAAATTGTTAATGGATGAAAAAATGATGACTGAATAAAGAAACAGAGCTACCTCAGTAATAGCTTCAAATTAAAGGATATACAGCATGTACTGTTACATAGCCTAGAATAAATATAAATTTCATGTTTATCCTGTGTCTTTTTACTTCTCTGTGGTCTTTCCTTAATAATGTAAATACTTATTTCCTAGTTATTGATGGCCCCTTCTTCCAATATTAGGGTAAGGAACTTAGAGTAAAACTAATGTATGCAATGAGACTGTTAAAGTCTTTTTTAGAAAAAGGAAACACAAACATAATAATGACAGCTCATACACCGAGTGAAATTGAGCTTCTCTTTTACCTCTGTGTTTTATGGCAGCCACAGATGCCTGAAATTTACAGATGTGCCTATAAACCCCTAACACTCTAAAACCTTTAGTTGCTCCTCTGAAGGTGTCATTTGTACAGATACATCTTTAAAAGGTGGCAATTTTTCCCATATCTTGAAAACAGTCACCCATTAAGCCCTGTTGTATTGCTCTCACCTTCTTGCTATTATCATATTACTCTTTATTTTTGACATCAAATCTATTGAAAGTGAGAGACTTGCTGTGCTATGCTTCCATTCACGGGCTGCCAGGTTGCCGGGGACGAGGCTAATCTGTCATTCTGGGTCAGGAGGGAGGCTGGAAGCAGATAGGTGAATAGTGAATCACGGTCTTTGCTTTTATGTTTTTTCCATTTTGAACTAACTTTTAGACTTTCTGTTGTTGTTGTTGGTCCACTGTTACTTCTACAGGATATTCTGTAAAAAACAAAAAAGAATAAACTTTGGATTATTTATTTTCACTATCAAATAAGCCTATCATTGTTATTTAAAGTGCAATTTGGCTCTCTGATATCATTTTCCACATCACATTTTAGAATCTTCTGCTAACATAAGAAGCTAATTTGCTTTTCCTTCACTCAGGGTATTGATGAATATTAATGAAAACTAGCTCTTGGACCACCCCTGCAGCATATCATCAATAAATAGCTAACTATTGACAAGTCTGTCACTGGAACAAAATTTGAAAGATACATACCCCTCACCCAGGAAACTCCAGCTTTGAGGATTTAGAGTAGGAACCATAAACTACTGGCAGCTTTTATAATTAGCAAGTCACTCTCACATACTCTAATGAAATCCCATGATCCCCCAGACTCTTAGGATCAAGCTAATTACTCCAACATTAAAGACATTTTTCTATCCAGAATTGTATATCTGTATTCCAGCCTTGAAAAGACAGCACAAGTAGATGTGAAAATTACTTGTTGTGTACATTTTTCCTTCTCAGTATTCTAAATATAGCATATATGTATGATTGTGTATTGCTTAGGCATTTCTATATTTACTCAAGCAATCCATTTTTTTGTACTTCATAAACCAAGTTTAGGCTACTGTGATGTTAGGTATCTAATTGTTTTTATTCTTTAATCCAGTGTTCTTGATAATCCACAAGTATGGAATTAGATACTATCTGTGATGATGAATATTTTTTCTTGTTATAAATCTATCTAAATTTAAAAAGAATTACAGAAACAAAACTTGGAAAGATCCTTAGAGGACATTACTTTCAAAGCCAGCTAAATAAAACTTGCCTGAGGAGCTTGGTAAAAATACAGACATTACAATCCAACTCCATAGATTTAGATTTAGTAGGTATGGAAAAATACCCAGAAATTAGTGCTTTTATGAATCTCTCCAGGGGATTCTGATGCACAGCCAAGTTTGAGAAGCAATGTAATATAGACTAGCAGTTTTCAAAAGTTGTTCAATCAATGGAACACTCCTTTAACTTCTTTACTTGAAACCTCAACGTATAAAACTAATAAAAACACAACTGTTCTAACTGAAGGGGATGATAAACACCTCATCAGCTCCCCCTCCCTCAAAACCTTAGAACCCAAGGAACACCAATAAGGACCTGAGTTTGGAAGCAATTGATCTAGACCAAGTCTTCCATAATATTACTCATAGCCATTTGGCTCCAGTTTAAATGCCACAATTGACATGAAATCTCTCATTTATAAATAGCCTTTGCTACTGAGATGTAGTTATTTATTTACTAGTAATATGTTGCTTCCTTAGAGTTCTTTAGGCGTGAGTTGACATAATTAAACAATAGTTGGATTAAGTATAAAACTAACAAACCCACACACCTACAGTGAACTCATTTTTGACAAAGGTGCTAAGAACATACATTAAGGAAAAGACAGTGTCTTCAATAAATGTTGGGAAAACTGGATATCCATACTCAGAAGAATAAAACTAGACTTCTATCTTTTGCCATATACAAAAATCAAATAAAAATGGATTAAAAGCTTAAATCTAAGATTTCAAACTATGAAACTACTACAAGAAAACATTGGGGAAAATCTCTAGGACATTGGTTTGGGCAAAGATTTCCTGAGCAATACCCCACAAGCACAAGTAACCAAAGCAAAAATGGACAAATGAGATCACATCAAGTTAAAAAGCTTCTGCAAAGCAAAAGATACAATCAAACAAGTGAAGAAACAACCAACAGAATGGGAGAAAATATTCGTGAACTACCCATCTGACAAGGGATAGAATGTATAAGGAGTTCAAACAATTCTATAGAAAAAAATCTGATAATCTGATCAAAAAATGGGCAAAAGATTCACTTCTTAAAAGTAGACACAAAAATGGCAAGTAGGACTATGAAAAGGTACTCAACATCATCACTGATAGAGAAATGCAAATCAAAACTACAATGAGATATCGTCTTGCTCCAGTTAAAGTGGCTTATATCCAAAACAGAGGCAATAACAAATGCTGATTAGGACGCGGAGAAACGGGAACAATTGTACACTGTTGGCGGGTATGTAAATTAGTACAACCACTACGGAGAACAGTTTGGAGGTTCCTCAAAAGAATAAATACTGAGCTATCATATAATCTGGAAATTCCACTTCTGGGTATATATCTAAAAAAAGGAAATCAATATATTAAAGAGATGTCTGTGCTCCTATATTTGTTGCAACTCTGTTAACAAAAGTTAAAATTTGGAAGTAATCTAAATGTTCATCAACAGAAGAATTGATGAAGAAAATGTGGTATACATATATATACACAACAGAGTAGGCTTCAGCCATAAGAAAGAATGAGATCCAGTCATTTGCAATAATGTGAATGAACTTCGAGATCATTATGTTAAGGAAAATAAACCAAGCACAAAAAAACAAACATCACATGTTCTCAATTATTTATGGGATCTGAAAATCAAAACAATTAAACTCATGGATATAGAGAGTAGAAGGATGGTTACCAGAGGCTAGAAAGGGTAATAGAAGGGTATGGGGAAGGTGGGAATGGTTAATGGGTACCAAATATATATAGTTAGTTAGAAATAATGAATAAGACCTAGTATTTGATAGTACAGCAGGGTGACTATAGTCAATAATAACTTAATCATGTATTTTGAAATAAAGAGTGTAATTGGATTGTTTGTAACTCAAAGGACAAATGCTTGAGGGGAAGGACAATGCATTCTCCATGATGTGTTTATCTCACATTGCATACCTGTATCGAACCACCTCATGCACCATATATATGTAAATATATAATTTTTAATTTGGGGGGATACATAGATAGTAGGAATATATATGTATATATATTCCAGAGGCTAGGAAGGGTAATAGAAGGGTATGGGGAAGGTGGGAATGGTTAATGGGATAGTAGGAATATATCTGTATATTAAAGAGATGTCTGCAGTCCTTTTAAATATAATATAATATACATATAATATAATAGAATATATAATATATAATATAATATATATAATATATAATATATATAATATATATAATTTATAATATATATAACATAATATATAATATATATAACATATAATATATATAATAAATATATATAATATATTATATATAATACATATTATATATAATATATATTATATGTTATATATATTAAAGAGATGTCTGTATATTAAAGAGATGTCTGTACTCCTTTTATATATATATATACTACATATATATATTCCTATACAGTAGTATATGTACATACTACATATATATATTCCTACCATCCATAAAAATTAAATATATGTACATATACCTACTACATATAGGTATATATGCATATATATGTATATGTGGATATGAGCAATACCACATATGAGCAATATAAGTATCATATATACCACATATGAGCAATATAAGTATTATATATATAATATATATACTACATATATATTCCTACTATCCACAAAAATTAAATATATATGCATATATACCTACTATATACCCACAAAAATTAAAAGCAAAAAAATATAAAACTGAAATTCTTCCTAGTGAGACTACAATCCTTGGTTCTTCTTCTCACCCCTGCCTCCCAGTACTCTGATCACTCTCTTTTCCATCTCCTTAAATCTTTTCCAATTTTTTTCTTTGCAGATAGCCACATAACTAAATCATAACATACAGAAGTAGAAAATGTTTTGTAATTATTTTTTAAGAATTATAATATGGAGATCCTATTTCTGTGACAAAAAGGAAAAAGGTTAACTGGCTTACTTGTGTCATCTTTTGATATCGTTTGTAAATACCACAAGTACTTTTTTATTTCTGCTTCTTCCATAGCACTTACATACAAAATTGTCTTTGAGCACTTTTTCTGTGCCCAGACATGTATTAGTGTTGTATGTACAAAAGTCAATCAGATTCAGCTTCTGCCCTTCATGAATTCACAAGGTAGAAGAGGAGACAAGTACATAAACAGTTGTAATATAATGAAGTAAGTGCCAAAAAAGACATTTGAGACAAAAAAAGGGAAGGTGACTAGCTACAAGAGGAGGTTCTATTTGAATTGCACCAAGAAGAATTAATAGAAAAAAACAGAAAAAGAAAGAGGAGAAAGAATAGGTCAGTAAAAATAAAGAAAGCAGTTTCTTTCACAACCCAAAAAAAAAAAAAACAAAAAAAAAAAACAGAAAAAGAAATGGAATATTTGGAATGTTTACCAAAATAATCATGAGGAACACAACATTCCTAAAAAATTCCTAAGATTCCCATTTGTGAATTCTAAATAAATCTAAGCTTTGAAAGAAAAACAATTATTTCAACTGTATTTATTATTTTTTTTTTTTTGAGACAGAGTTTCACTCTTTCGCCTAGGCTGGAGTGCAATGGCGTGATCTCGGCTCACTGCAACCTCTGCTTTCTGGTTTCAAGCAATTCTCCTGCCTCAGCCTCCCAAGTAGCTGGAGTACAGGCGCCCGCCACCACACCTAGCTAATTTTTGTATTTTTAGTAGAAACGGGGTTTCACTGTGTTGGTCAAGCTAGTCTTGAACTCGAACTCCTGACCTTGTGATCCGCCTGCCCCGGCCTCCCAAAGTGCTGAGATTGCAGGTGTGAACCACTGCGCCCGGCCAAGAACTATTTAACTTTTTAAACTATGTATGTAAAACTTAAAAATTAAAGTTAGAAAAAAGTACATAAGATGTTATGTCATCTTTTATTAAAAATTTAGAGAATGATTAAAAGAGGGCTTTGTATAATTACAGGAATAACATTATATCAACAAAACAGAGAAATTTGTTTTACATTAAAGGAAAAAAAATTGCTATGGATCAGCAGGTGAGGTTGTACATTGGCAACTCAACATTACTGCCAAATTCCACTAAGTCAGTTTTAACAAAGAATCCTGCTAAGCCAACTCAGCAAGAATCCCCTACCCTTGATATTCAGTCAAACCCCTTTTCCCCCATCATGAATACCTAACAAAGTTCCTCTTAGTAATTTTCCATTCACTTCCTCAACCTGCAGTTGGCGTTAAATCCCTATATGTTCTTTTGTATTCAGAGTTGAGTCCAATCTCTTTTTATTACAATAGTTTTGACCCTTACTGCAAGTCATGAATAAAATATTTCTTGCAATTTTTACTAAGTGTCCAGGGAAAAAACTTTAACAGTGGCAAGAAAAAAATCTAATTTTAGTCAAATTATTTTACACTAATTATAAAGTAAAAATTTAAATATTCTCTTTAGATATAGCCTAATCTTTTTATTTCCTTCTTTTTGTGTTCCCTTAGAATGGCGCGTGAGTGTATAGAAGGGCCTTATAGACCTTGTGCTAATCTATGCATGTGTGCCTACTTGAGACCACCAGTGTTTGGCAGGCTTTATCTTATCCTTGACTGTTAGGTACCTCTCATTGACTGATAAAATTGTGGTCTATTATCTTTCAGCTTGATTCAGACCCGATGGCTCATCTCTGCTGGGTAAGCCTTTGCTAGCCTTCAGTAGTTCTGAAGATATTTTGAGTTTCTATGAAACACTTCATCTAGCACCTGGTTTAGCTCTGCCTCTGAAAAAACCTGCATGACCAAGAACTATTGTATAATGACACCTGGCTTCCACTATGGCTCCATAGGATTCTTACTGGTTTTCATATATGCACCCATGCCACACACAAACCCCCATGCCACAAAGGAACCCCCTAAACTACAAAATAGATTATCTTTGTGGTTGGCCATGATTCCCATGTTAGCATGGATTTGTTCTGTATGGTGACCTCTTCAGATAAGCAATGGGGACTACAGCTAGAGTCCTCCCGATCTACGATTTTCAAGCTGACAAGTTCTCATGAATCTGTATATTCTATCCAATATCTCACCATCTTTGGTCTCATCTTCAGTTGTCTCTACTCATAATTATCTTAGGACAAAAAAGAAATAAAGTTCCCTTTTACTGCTTCTACATTATTTCCTGAGGTAGCTTTCCTTCATTATGGAAGAAATTCTGTAATGTGATCTGAAAATCTAAAAACCCAGTCCTTTATATTTCAAATGGGAGGTAAAGGATTAAAAACAAATAGAAAAACAAAACAAATCAACTTTTCACTTTTAAAATACTATTTAACCTGCTATAGAATTATATTAAATTTACATTTCTCTATGAATTTCTTTTATAGCAATCCTAATGCCCATTTCAAGCCCCTTAAACATACAACAAAAAAGAACAAAAAGCAGAAACAAAATTCTTCAGTAAGAGAACTAAGATTAAGAAGAAAGATTGGTAAAGAGGACAAATGCAAGATATAATACAAAAATCAATAGCTTTTTTTATACTAGCAATGTGGCCTGAAATTGAAATGGTACAAAATAATACATTTACAATAACAACAAAAACTATCAAATACTAAGGTGTTAATTTAAAAAATTCAAGATCCATGTGAAGAACAACATAGAAAAGCTTGTTATTAAAGAGCACAAAACCCAAACAAGCAAATGAATATCTATACTATATTCTTAGACAAGAAAACTTAGTATCTTTAAAATGTAAATTGCCCCCAAAATTAATATATATTTTGTAGTTTCAATCCCAAAGATTTTTTTAAAGGGATATGGATAAAGTATCTTAAAGTTAGTATAGCAGAATTATAGAAACTTGTAAAGAAACAGTGTAATGGAAGAATACTGATTCTAACTGACATTAAAAGTTATACATTTTCTGCAATTCAATTATATTGTCATAGGAAGAAAAAATAGATCAACTGAACAAAACTAGTAGTTTAGAAATACATCACAGCGTAAGTAGAGATCCACTATTTGACAAAGGTGGTTTTCTTTAATCAGCAAATATAGTTTATTTAATGAAGAACATTGGAACAACTGGCCATCCATCTGGCAACATGTAAAGTTGAGCTGGTATCTCATACATGGAGAGATACAAAAATAAATCCGGATGTGTTAAGAAACTAAATATAAAATAAAATACATAAAGATAGATATGTAAATATAACTTTAGATAGGAAAAACTTCTTAAAGAAAATGAAAAATCCAGAAGCTCTGAAAGATAAAATAGCTATAGTTGACTATGTAAAAATTAAACATTTTTGTGTAGAAAATAATGCCATGAAACTGTAAGAAAACAGATTAAAAATATTTTCAACATATTTGACAGAAAAAAAAATCACCAACTAAGTACAAAAAGAATTTTCCAAATTGATAAGAAAAAGACAAACCACAATATAGGAAATCATCAAATGATACAAATACAGAAATAACTGGAGAACACATCTAAATGTGATTAATATACAATCAGTAGGCATATAACCTCATCAGTAGGCAAGGAAATATAAGTTAATATCACTGAGATATTTCAGGTAATTATCAGTCTGGCAAAATTAAAACCAAAGGAGAGGTAAAGACTCTACTATGAAATGCTTCCTCTGGCACCTGGTTTAGCTCTGCCTCTGAAAAAAAACCTGCATGACCAAGAACAATTGTATAATGACACCTGGCTTCCACTATGGCTCCATAGAATTCTTACTGGTTCTCATATCTGTGCCCATGCCACACACAACCAAAGAGATCCTCTAGTGAGAATAGACAGAGAATAGAATAAAAGAAAAATGATTTTCTGCCTATGGTAAAACAATGCCAATATATATTAAAAATGCAAATAACCTTTCTATCAGTCAGCATTCTGGGCTATAATAAAAGAAATAGGTCCTGCAATTTAAATAGAAAAGCAACTTATTGAAAGACTATCAATCATTTACAGAATTTACAAAAAGACTAAAGAATGAAACAATGAAAATGGGCAAGGAGGGGATCTGGGCAAGATGGTCAAATGGGAACAGCTCTGGTCTGCAGCTCCCAGCAAGATCAATGCGAAGTTGGGTAATTTCTGCATTTCCAACTAACGTACCCTAGCTCATCTCACTGGGACTGGTTAGAAAGTGGGTGCAGCCCAAAGAGGTTGAGCAGAAGCAGGGTAAGGCATTGCCTCATCCTGGAAGCACAAGGGATCAGAAAAATTCCTCCCCTGGCCAAGGGAAGCCTTGACGGACTGTGCCATGAGGAATGGTACATTCCAGCCCAGATACTACACTTTTCCCATGGTCTTCACAACCTGCAGACCAGAAGATTCCCTTGAATGCCTACACCACTAGGACCCTGGGTTTCAAGCACAAAACTGGGTGGTCATTTGGGAAGACACTCAACTAGCTGCAGGAGTTGTTTTTTCATACCCCAGCAGCACCTGAAAGGCCAGCCAGACAGAACCATTCACCTCACTGGAAAGGGGGCTGAAGCATGGAGCTAAGTGGTCTACCTCAGCCGATCCCACCCCCACAGAGGCCAGCAAGCTAAGATCTAAATGGCTTGAAATTCTCGCTACCAGCCCAGCAGTCTGAAGTCAACCTGGGACCCTAGAGCTTGGTGGAGGGAGGGGTACCCACCATTACTAAGGCTTGTGTAGGTGGTTTTGTTTTCCCCTAACTATGTAAACAAAGCCACTGGGAAGCTCAGACTGGGCAGAGTTCACCACAGCACCACAAAGCCCCTGTAGCCAGACTGCCTCTCTAGAGTCGTCCTCTCTGAGCAGGACATCTCTGAAAGAAAGGCAGCAGCCCCAGTCAGGGGCTTATAGATGATAAAACTCCCATTTCCCTGGGATAGAGCACCTATGGGAAGACACGGCTGTGGATGCAACTTCAGCAGACTTAAATGTTCCTGCCTGCTGGCTCTGAACAGAGCAGCAGATCTTCCAGCACAGCACTCAAGCTCTTCTAAGGGACAGACAGCCTCCTCAAGTGGGTCCCTGGCCCCTGCACTTCCTGACTGGGAGACATCTCCCAGCAGGGGTCAACAGACACCTCATACAGGAAAGCTCCGCTGATATCTAGCTAGTGAGCCTCTGGGATGAAGCTTCCAGAGAAAGGAACAGGCAGCAATCTTTGCTGTTCTAAAACCTCAGCTGATAATACCCAGGAAATCAGGGTCTGAAGTGAACCTCCAGTGAACTCCAGCAGACCTGCAGCAGAGGGGCCTGATTGTTAGAAGAAAAACTAACAATCAGAAAGAAATAGCATCAACATCAACAAAAAGAACATCCACATAAATACCCCATCCAAAGGTCACCAATATCAAAGACTGAAAATAGATAAATCTAGGAAGATGAGGAAAAACTAGCACAAAAGACTGAAAACTCCAAAACAAGAACACCTCTTCTCCTCCAAAATATGACAACTCCTCACCAGCAAGAGAGCAAAACTGGATGGAGAATGAGTTGGATGAATTGACAGAAGTAAGCTTCAGAAGGTGGGTAACAACAAACTTCACCAAGTTAAAAAAGCATGTTCTAACTCAATGCAAGGAAATTAAGAACCTTGAAAAAAAGTTAGAAGAATTGTTAACTAGAATAACTAGCTTAGAGAAGAACATAAATGACCTGATGGAGCTGAAAAACATAACACAAGAACTTCATGAATCATACACAATTATCAATAGCCAAAGCAATCAAGCAGAAGAAAGAATACCAGAGATTGAAGATCAACTAAATGAAATGAAGCTAGAAGACAAGATTAGAGGAAAAAAAGAGTGAAAAGAAACAAACAAAGCCTCCAAGATATATGGGACTACGTGAAAAAAAAAATCTCGTGATAAAGGAGATATCACCAGTGATCCCCTAGAAATACAGACTACCACCAGAGAATACTATAAACACCTCTATGCAAATAAACTAGAAAATCTAAAAGAAATGGATGAATTCCTGGACACATAAACCCTTCTAAGACTAAACTAGGAAGAAATTGAATCCCTGAAGAGACCAGTAACAAGTTCTGAAATTGAGGTAGGGATTAATAACCTAACAATCAAAAAAGCCCAGGATCAGATGGATTCACAGCTGAATTCTACCAGAGGTACAGAGAGGAGCTGATTCATTCCTTCTGAAACTATTCCAAACAATAGAAGAGGAACTCCTCCATAAGTCATTTTAAGAGGCCAGGATCATCCTGATACCAAAACCTGGCAAAGATACAACAAAAAAAGAAAATGTCAGGCCAATATCCCTGATGAACATTGATGCAAAAATCTTTAATTGTTGGGAAAAGCAGCAAAGGAGAAAGGACTTATAGAGTGCCTACATAAATTGGTTATGAATAAAACATAAACAAGGAACAGCAAACTGTGGAAGACCACAGGAGGCCCCTGAGGAGGAAGGCCTCTCCATGCTTCATGTTCTAGTACAAGGTGACCTATGCTCTGTTACCATAAACATTGTGCTCAAGGACGTAAAACCCCTTCGCAGCACTATGACATAGCCAGACTTGTAGGCTCCTTGTAAGGCCTGAGTTCCACCAGCTGCACATAGATAATAAGCTAAAGATAACCACATGTTCTTGTTTTGTGAAACTCCCAAACCACCACGGTTATCAATCCTTAGAATGACACACCAGTTCCAGCTCACTGATTCACTTCCAGCTCACTAATTCACTCCACCATGAATCTACCCCTACCCTGTAGATCAAAGTGATTGTAACCAATAAATAGTGTGGATGATCAGAGCTCGGGCCTTCACTGTCTCTTCCAAAGTAATGAGTGATGGCCCCCTGGTCCCACTATCTCTCCTAATCTGTCTTTTTCTCATTCCTTTGTCACTACCAAACACAGGGTACCCATAGGTGATGAAGGGCTGATTATCTACACTCAATAAAATACTGGTAAACATAATCCAGCAGCATATCAAAAAGCTTATGCACCATAATCACATCAGCTTCATCCAAGGATGAAAGGCTGGTTCAAGATACACAAATCAATAAACATAATCCATCACATAAACAGAACCAATGACAAAAAACACATGATTACCTCAATAGATGCAGAAAAGACTTTTGACAGAAATTCAACACTGCTTCATGCTAAAAACTCTCAATAAACTAGGTATAGATGGAATGTATCTAAAAATAATAAGCATTATTTATGACAAATCCACAGCCAATATCATACTGAATGGGCAAAAGCTACAAGTATTCCCTTTGAAAAATGGCATAAGACAAAGATATCCTATCTTACCACTCCCATTCAACATAATATTGGAAGTTCTGGCCAGGGCAACTGGGCAAAAGAAAGAAATAGAGGGTATTCAAATAGGAAGAGAGGAAGTCAAATTGTCTGTCTTTGTCATGTGCAGATGACAGGATTGGATATTTAGAGAACCCCATCATCTCAGCCCAAAGTCTCCTTAAGGTGATAAGCAACTTCAGCAAAGTCTCAGGATACAAAATCAATGTGCAATTATCACAGGTATTCCTATACACCAATAATAGACAAACAGAGAGCAAAATCATGAGTGAATCTCATTCATAATTCCTACAAAGAGAATAAAATACCTAGAAATATAACTTATGAGGGAAGTGAAAGACCTCTTCAAGAAGAACTACAAACCACTGCTCAAGGAAATAAGAGAGGACACACACTAATAGGAAAACATTCCATGCTCATGGATAGAAAGAATCAATATGGTGAAAATGGCCATACCACCAAAAGTAATTTATAGATTTCATGCTATCCCCATCAAGCTACCATTGACTTTCTTCACAGAATTAGAAAAAAATACTTTAAATTACATATGGAACCAAAAGGAGTCTGCATAGCCAAGACAATCGTAAGTAAAAGGAGCAAAACTGGAGGCATCACGCTACCTGATTTCAAACTACAAGGCTACAGTAACCAAAACAGCATGGTACTGGTACCAAAACAAATAAATAGATCAATGGAACAGAAAAGAGGCCTCAGAAATAACACCACACATCTGCAACCATCTGATCTTTGACAAACCTGAAAACAAGCAATGGGGAAAGGATTCGCTATTTAATAAATGGTGCTGGGAAAACTGGCTATTTATATGCAGAAAACAGAAACTAGACCCCTTCCTTACATCTTATGCAAAAATTAACTCAAGATGCATTCAAGACTTAAACATAAGGCATAAAACTATGAAAACCATAGAAGAAAACTTAGGCAACATGATTCAGGAAATAGGCATGAGCAAAGACTTCATGACTAAAACACCAAAAGCAATGGCAACAAAAGCCAAAATTGACAAATGGGATCTAGTTAAAATAAAGAGCTTCTGTATAGCAAAAGAAAGTATTATCAGAGTGAACAGACAATCTACAGAATGGGAGAAAATTTTTGCAATCTATCCATCTGACAAAGGGCTAAAATCCAGAATCTAAAAGCAACTTGAAAAAACAACCCCATCAAAAAGTGAGTAAAGTATAAGAAAAAACACTGCTCAAAATAAGACATTTATGCAGCCAACAAATATATTTTTAAAAGCTTATCAGCAGTGATCATTAGAGAAATGCAAATCAAAACCACAAAGAGATACCATCTCAGGCTAGTGAGAATGGCAATCATTAAAAAGTCAGGAAACAATAGATGCTGGAGAGAATGTGGAGAAATAGGAATGCTTTTACACTGTTGGTGGAAGTGTAACTTAGTTCTCATTGTGGAAGACAGTGTGGCAATTCCTCAAGGATCTAGAACCAGAAATACCATTTGACCCAGCAATCTCATTAATGGATATATACCCAAAGGATTATAAATCATTCTACTATAAAGACACTTGCACCTGTATGTTTATTGTAGCACTATTCGCAATAGCAAAGACTTGGAACCAATCCAAATGCCCACCAATGATAGACTGGATAAAGAAAATGTGGTACATATACACCATAGAATACTATGCAGCCATAAAAGAGGATGAGTTCATGTCCTTTGCAGAGACATGGATGTAGCTAGAAACCAACATTCTCAGCAAACTATCACAGGAACAGAAAACCAAACAACACATGTTCTCACTCATAAGTGAGAGTTGAACAATGAGAACACGTGGATACAGGGAGGGGAACATGACACACCAGGGCCTGTTGGGGGTGGAGGGCTACAGGAGGGATAGCATTAGGAGAAATACCTAATGTAGATGATGGATTCATTGGTGCAGCAAACCACCATGGCATGTGTATACCTATGTAACATACCTGCACATGCTGCACATGTATCCCAGAACTTAAAGTATTATAAAAAATAATTAAAAAATTAAAAATATACTAAAAAGAAAATGGGCAAGGATCATTAAAATATAAACAGCTGAAGCCACAGCCAAGGGAAAGCCCAGGAACAGCCTGTTCAGGGAATCTCTGTCCTTGCCACTGGACAACAGACACCATACACCGTTCTTGACACCCAATTCAATTTTTAAAAAGAAAGACTTCACACTCTCAGTTTTTAAAATCAAGGTTTCGTTTTGTTTTTTAGTTTTTAGCTACCTGAAAAGGTAGTTAAGAAAACAATATCTCTTTAGGTGAAAACATACACCAGAAAATTTTGAATTCCTTCTGGTTCAGTTTAATTTCTTTTTTTCAGAAAAAAAATGAACTGAAAACATTTTTATTAAGTATCAACATGTATATATTAATATCTGTACTCACATATATGTGAATGCTTTTCATTTATTTTATATAATTACCTCTTAGTAGTAGGATAATTTTAGTAGTTTTCTACACATTTTAATGACTAGCAAATTTTTTTGTTACAGAAAGATGATGTATTAGTCTGTTTTCATGCTGCTGATAAAGACATACCCAAGACTGGGCAATTTATAAAAACAGACATTTATTGGACCTACCATTCCACATGCTGGAGAGGCCTCACAATCATGGCAGATGTTGAAAGACACGTTTCACATAGCAGTAGACAAGGGAAAAGTGCTTGTGCAGGGAACTTCCCTTTTTAAAACCATCAGATTTCATGAGACTTATTCACTATTATGAGAATAAGAGAGGAAAGACCTGCCCCCATGATTCAATTACCTCCCACTGGGTCCCTCCCAAAACGTGGGAATTCAAGATGAGATTTGGGTGGGGACACAGCCATACCATATCACATTAGCTTTATTAAAACAATAATATCATTATTTTAATTAAAAGTAGAATGAATCATTGACTTATTTTGGAGAAAGAATTGTGTTACTTTAAATATATTATTTCTGTAAATAGACTAGTTTTTTAAATAAGAAAATGTTTGTAGAGAGAGGATTAGTTCTAAGTTTCATTCCAAAGTTCAGCCCCGTCAAGGTCCTGAATTGGATGTTTATAATTTTCCATTTTGGTTTCAAGGAGACTAAAGCAGCACCATGAATCTTGGACCACATTACTATTTTCAAAGGTAGGAAACACAGGGCATTGCCTCTCTCTTCTCAGGGATACCCATCAGCTTTCTCCTTTATCTCATTTTCACCCCTACATTATGCCTGACTCTCCTGACATTGGGAAACCTCTGGGTGATATGGGAACAAAATCAGGATTCTGTTAGTCAGGAAAGGGGATAAAGAAGTGATGGCTTGTGGAAAAGCAATCTACACTGTCTATCTATTTGTTAAAGTTTCCATATAGGAAGACAGAAAGAGATAAGAGAGAATAAAACAAAAAAAAAGGAGGAAGAGAAGAAAAGAAGGAAGGAAGGGAGGGAGGGAGGAAGGGAAGGGAAGAAAGGGAAAAGAGAGAGAAAAGCAGGCTTTATAAACAGCTCTAAATTTCTATACGTCTATAACATGTTAACTTTTATATCAACTGTAATTAGGAATTTAAGAACTCATCTAGTCATCCAAGAAAAAATTTGATAATTTCGTTAAATTGTTTCTTCTTTTCCTCTTCTTTTTTTCCTTAAGAAGATAGCTTGCATATAAATAACAGTTTCTCTTTACAATGTATTTCCTTGGCTTTTGCTGCGAAGCAATAAAATTTTTGGCAGAGACTAGGTTTACAAAATTTAGACAACTGACAGAATCATAGTCCAATGATAGATTGTCTCGAAAATAGTGAGAATAAATATTAAAATTAGTATTTAATATACACTTTATAATGTTTTATATAATCTATAGAAGTTATTTGCTGATAAACTTTAAAACCTGATACAGTATACTCAGTTTTTCTTAGAAATCCAAATGTCACTTCTTTTTCTTAGAAATCCAATGTGACTTCTTTTCTTGCAGGCTTTTGCATTGCAGTGTTGTAAACAATTTGGGATTGAGAAAGAAGGAGTAGTAAATAAGAAAGATACTATTTAAGAGAAATTGGAAGGTGGTAATCAAATAACTTCATGGAGCAATGCCTGTGATTTTTTTTTTTTTAGCTTTTGAATAAACTCTTAGCTAAACAACTGATTAATGATATTGGTGAGGCAAACAGAGGCCTTTGTAAAACCGAAAAATAAGCTATAAAATACAATTCTCATTTCAGAAAAATAAAACTAAGCTACTTTTAATCTCTGTGTACATTTCCAATCTCGAAAGGCTTTTTTTGCTTCTACATTAAAAGAAATTGGAGAGTTTTAAAGGGGCATCCTCATCAGAGTCTAACAAGATTGAACTTGGAATAAGTAGGTAACAATTATAGATAATGAAAATGGTAGCTAATTGCACCTAGATGTTTGGGTTTTTTTTTTTCTACATCTTTATTTCTTTGTATAATCTTTTAAAGAGGGCTCTTAGAAATCCCAGTTAATGTTTTACTGTTTTAATAAAGAGCTCCATTTTTATACTAAAGGAGAAGTAATAGAGTCATTTAGTTAACTCTATCTACTCCATGAAACCCAGTATGAGACACATTCAAAACCATTACCCCCAATCACTTTTTTTTTTAAGATGGAGTCTTGCTCTGTCACCCAGGCTGGAGTGCAATGGCACAATCTCGTCTCACTGCAACCTCCACCTCCCAGGTTCAGGCTTCAGTCTCCTGAGTAGCTGGGATTACAGGCACGTGCCACCATGCCCGGCTAAATTTTTGTATTTTTAGTAGAGACAGGGTTTCACCATGTTGGCCAGGCTGGTCTCCAACTCCCGACTTTGTAATCCTCCCATCTCGGCCTTCAGAAGTGCTGGGATTACAGGCGTGAACCACCTCACCTGGCCAGTGATAACCCAATCACTTTTAAGCAAAATACGCAAAAGAGATTCCAGGACCAACAAACCAAAGGAAAGACTGGAAATACTACGTTTCCTTTCCTTTATGGAGAATTGAAACAAGACACTTAAAAGTATGAAAAGAAAGAATATTCAGGAAACCTGACAGTAAAGCAGTAAAGACAGTGTAAACGTCAAAATATTAAGCTATAAAACAATGTAAAAGTAAGTGAGGAGCTTGCATTTTGGCTAATAAACATGCAAGCAGGTTCATTCTTTTCTTTTTATCCCCCAACCTTGGTCAATTACTTGAGGTAAACATAACACTTTGGCAAAGATTAAAAACCAGATTGTAATATGTCACTTAAGATCTAGTGTGGAAACAGTTTTAAATTTCATCTGGTTTGAGTATGAACCAGTGATGTGTTTCTTTTTTTATTATTTGTTTAACCTTAATCAAATAATTTTGCATTTTATGTTTTCGTTGGAATTCTATTTTTAAATGCGCAGGCAACAACCTGGGGCTTTATTTGGTTATTCTCAGCTGGGTGTTATAATAGGCTTTTGTTTGTATATCTGGGAGAATGGAAATCTGGGTTGTACGACGTAAATAAGACAAGAGTCATTTTATAAAAAAGTAGACGATGTTCTTTCTCTGAATGATGCTTCAGTAGATCAGCTTCACAAGCTGTGAACATAGAAGACTGATTTGATGGTTGAAAAACAAACAAAATCTGCATCAAATTCCTCCAAACTAATTATAAGTTTGAGCCATTTTTTCTAACCCTATGAAATACTGGTATCTAAAGTTCAATAAATTACAAAATGAGAGACAAAATTCCTTCTTTTTGGTTGCAGGGGTGGCAGGGGACAGAGTCTCACACTGTCACCCAGGCTAGAGTGCAGTGGCACGATCTCAGCTCATTGCAACCTCTGCCTCCCAGTTCAAGAGATTCTCCTGCCTCGGCTTCCTACGTAGCTGGGATTACAGATGACCACCACCACAGTCAGCTAATTTTTGTATTTTTAGTAGAGACAGGGTTTCACCATGTTGACCAGGCTTGTCTCGAAGGCTTGACCTCAAGTGATCCACCCACCTTGACCTCCAAAATTGCTGTGATTACAGACATGAGCCACTGTACCTGGCCTCCTTCTTAAAGAAAACCCAAAAAGCAAGTATGTATTTGAAGAGTTTAAACTGAATTTTATTTGTGGGGTATTAGTGAAGGAATAGAGATATATTTGAGATTCTTTCCTGCAATACGTTTGCCACTTTAAATTTATTTTGAAACATGAAAGTAAATTTGCTTAGCAGTATAGTAGGAACAGAGGAGAGAATTATGCAGAGACTCCCTTCCTTCATTGCATATACAAAACTGAGGAGGAAAAATTTTTCTTTCATTGCTCTTGTTTATACACACGTGCACACACACACATGCATTCTCAGCCTCTGGAATGAATGTGACATTAAGTGGTGAAACAGAATTCAGAATTTAATTTTTAGGCTACAGTTTTATGCAGAAGCTAATGGTATATGTAAAAAAAATCTGAGTAAGAAATCTCCATCCCAGGGTGAAAGCAGTCATGTCAGTTCCTTTATTTTACTTTTTTCTGCATCTTACATCAGGATGCAAAGAGATCTACCAATGGGAATTAATTACCTAATCATAGAAAATACATGAAAGTGGTCAAATGCCATGGTTGTCAAGCACAACACTCAACACATTTTCATTAAAGGAGTGCATTTGCCAGATACAATAGAGCCTGGGACTCCCAGGGGATTGAAAGGCAATCAACAAGGGTGAATACAAATTAACTAATGAAAGCAGCTACAAGTTGGTAATAACCCCAAGTTTTAGAAGAGTTAGGAGAAAAAAAACTTTAAAACATGATTTTATAAACTTTGTTTTCCTTTGTCTGATTTTAACTCAATTCACAAAATCCCTCATCATGTTTTACTATACCAGTTAGGGGCTTTTTTCCCTCAATTTAAACAGTTGTATCTTAGACAAGAAAACTGAAGATGGTTTTTGAAAGGATAAGGCCTTTATAAGTACCTATAAGAAAACTCAAAACAAAAGGCTAACACTCTAAATTCATGATTATAATGTTGTAGCCTAAATGTTTGTGTCTTTCGACAATTCACATGTTGACTCTCTAAGCTCCAGTATGATGGTATTTGGAGATGGGCCTTTGAGAGGTAACTAGGGATAGATAAGGTTGTGAAGGTAGGCTTTCATAATGCGATTAGTGCCGTTAGAAGACACCAGAGAGCTTGTTCTCTCAGATCTCTCCATCTGCCAGAAAATGACACATCAAGGAGACTTCTGCAATCCAGGAAGAGAGCCCATACCAAGAACGGAATTGACCAGCACTAGATCTTGAACTCCCCAGCCTCTAGAAAATATATTCCTCTTGTTTAAGCCACCTCTATAGCATTTTGTTATTGCAGCTTGAGTAGGCTAAAAATATGCATAGTCAATAAGAAACTGATATAACACGAATGCTTTCTTGTTTAGGATGAAGAGGGCAGACTGGCCTTACCTTTGTATAATCCTAGGCAAGTTATTAACTTGTCTTAACCTATCTCTTCTTCTAAAAGCTGGGAATAACAACACTAGCCTCCTTCTAGTGTGTGAAAGTTCAAACAAAATGAAGCAAAATGCTTCACAGAGTATCCGGCAAGTAGCAAAATCTAAATTAAGGTTGATTATTTGATCAATTCCCCCATCACTTCCATAAGAAGTAATAGCCTGCAGATTCCATTCTTTATTTCTACCAGTACTTCATTGCACATTAAGAAATACTTTGTGTTTCTTTATGATGCGAAGAAGAGTTATTTTACAATTCAAATAGATATTGTGAAATGTATTATCACTTGGTTGGAATATGATGTTACCCTTTAAAATCTGGTTGTTTTTCAAGGGCCTTAGAACAAAACTCTAAACCTGTCTGAATAATATACAAATAATCCAAAATAGTAAATATTTTTTAACACTTTATATATGCTGGAAAAATTTTGTCTTGGATGCTGTAGAGGATACAAGGGTGTCTAAGACAGGGTTCTGTCCTCAAAAGGCCCAGAAGAGTGAAGGAAACAGACATGTAAATTAACATTTTATAGTATAATGAATACAGTCATAGTCATAACCATAAGGCTTAGTGAAGATACAAAGGAAAGACTAGTCTGTTCTTCCTAGGGTAGACAGAAAAACACCTTACAGAAGGTGAAACAGTTAAGCAGGTGAGTTACTAGCATTACGTGAACTTTGTACCTTACTGCAAGAACCAACATCAGCTAAAGTAAAATGAGTGAACTTGTGAAGGATTCATTATATGCAATGTGCACACTGGATGGTCCATGTATGTTCTTTCTGTTTCAGCATCCAACACAGGATACCACATTGCACTGAACAATAATACCAGCAAATTACAACTGCTGTTACTACTGTTAGCACCATATTACTGCTATCACTGCTACTATTACTAATATTAATAATAATAGTCCTTATCATGTATATAGTGGTTTACACATTTCATTCTAAATCTACCCAGTAATAGTCTTTATTTAGGGCAAAAACGAAGAAACTGATGTTCAAGTTCAACAATTTGCAAAATCAATTCTTTTTCATTAGGAATAATAAGAAAACATCAATATAATTGATATGTCTTTCTTAAAAGTGATGAAGTAATAGAAAACAGGAAGCAATTCTATACCCTCCAGATGCTTCACACAACTATCATCCTAGCTCCCACTGTACTTGCTCTTAACTACTTGAAAAAATTAGTTAACGTTCTCATTTGCATCAATTAACATTCTGAGAACTCTAACAAATGCTGTTTATAAGCTGTGTTTATACTACATTGCTTTTCCTTTTTTTACATTTTTAATTATGAAAGTAAAATATGCTCATTATACATAATTGAAAAATATAGACAGATATTCAGGGGATAAAAAAATTAATCCACATCCTCAAAACCCAGAAATAACCACAGTTAACATTTGATGATATATTTCTTTCTAGCCCATTTTCCTTCTGTTTCTTTGCATTTGTACAAGTATTTTTATTAGGGAATACACTTTTTATAAACAGCTATGTTACCCTATATTATTATTTTAATAAAAATTTTAGAATAATTTTATATTTAAAAATAGTTGTAAAAATAATACAGTGTTTCTATAAAAACTTCACCTAGCCTGTAATCCCAGCACTTTGGGAGGTCAAGGCGGGCGGATCATGAGGTCAAGAGATTGAGACCATCCTGGCCAACATGGTGAAACCCCGTCTCCACTAAAAATACAAAAAATAGCCTGGCATGGTGGCACGTGCCTGTGGTCCCAGCTACTCGGGAGGTTAAGGTGGAAGGATCGCTTGAACCCAGGAGGCGGAGGTTGCAGTGAGCCAAGATTGCACCACTGCACTCCAGCCTGGCGACAGAGCAAGACTCCATCTCAAAAAACAAAACAAAACAAAACAAAACAAAAACTTCACCTAGCTTCCCCTAAAATTAACATCGTATATGAATATGGCACATGTCTCCTCTGTCTCCTGATCTGTGACAGTTTCTCAATCTTTCTTCATTTTTTTGTGGCCTTGATATCTTTGAAGACTACTGATTAGGTATTACCTAGGGTGTTCCTCAGTTTGGACTTTTTTGATGTTTTCTCATGATTAAAGCCCTTCTAATCACAGTATATCAGAGAGTACATGAGAGCAACATAATTCAACATTGGTGAAGATAACCTTGATCACTTGGTCAGGGTGATGTCTGTCAGTTTCTAATCTTCCCTTTTTATCCTTTGTTTTCTGTGACTCACTACATTCAGCTTACCCTAAAGACATAGGTGAGCTTAATAAAGCTGCATATCCTAAAGGAGTAGCTACACATATTGTTTGGAATACTTCTCTAATGATGAGTTACCATTTGCCTCTTGTCTCCCATTTATTTTTTTTCTCTATTATTTGCTTATATCAGTATGGACACCTAAAGGTTTATTTTATACTTTGAGTTATATTGTGTTATTTCGTTGCTCAAAGTGATCCCAATTCGGCCATTGAGAGCTCTTTAATGTGGCTCTTGTGTCTTTTTGAAATGTCCCATTTCTGAATTTTGTTTTTGTTTGTGATTATTTCTTTACTTTCTAGCAAACGAGATGATTAATGCTTATGTCACCCCAGCCCTTGAATTAGCCATTTCTCCAAGGAGCATCATAAGTTAGGCTCATTCCATTTCTTTTTCAAAGAATGGTATTAGACATTAAAGATCCAAGTTCTAGGTTTTATATTATATTTTATGTGGAAACAATATCCAATAACCCAACAAATTATTTACCAAGTTTATTTTAGTATAAGCAAGCATAAAATTGAACAGCCTATTGCTTGATTTGACCTACAATTTGTGCTTCTCTAATTTTTCTTCACCAAAAGTATAATATGCATAGCACAGTGTATGCTTAAGAGCTGGGACTCTGAAACCAGAGTCTGGGTTCACCCATTTGATGTGTGACATTGGTCAACTTGCTTGATCTTCTTGTACCTCAGTTCTATTATTTAGAGACCAGAACGAGCAATAAAGTACACATCTCACCAGGGAATTGTGAGAGTTTAAATAAGTTATTATTTGCAAAGTACTTAGAATGGTGCCTGGCACCCAATAATTACTATGTAAATATTAGTTGTTATTATTGCTATTCTGACAACTTTAACCACAATTCTGATACTTAAAAGGCAACATCCGGTTTACTGAGCCTATCTTATGAGAAAGACACTCATTAATCCTATTTATAAGGTATATCTTATTTTTACATATGGTATATTATTAATTTTTATCTTAAAATTTTTAAATATGCACATTTTCAACTATATTTTATCTTAAGTTTATATTCAATTTCTCATTAAATCTTTTTGAGTAGGTGGAGTACACAACATTTTTAGAGCAGTAAAACTACTCTGAATGATACTATAATGGTGGGTACATGTTTTATCACACATTCATTCAAACCTATAAAAGGTACAATACCAAGAGTGAACTCTAATGTGAACTAGGGACTCTGGGTGATATGAATGTGTCAGTCTAAATTCACCAGTTGTAAAAAATTACCACTTTGGTGGGTAATATTGGTAATGGGGGAGACTATGCATGTGTGGGAGCAGGGTTTTAGGAAATCTCTGTACCTTCTGCTCAATTTTGTGGTAAATCTCAAACTGCCTCAAAGAAATACAATATACCTTTAAAAAAAATCCGTATGTGTTAAAGCATCTCCAAGATGGCCTCCATAAATTCCTCCTCTGTGTATGCATGCTACTTCTCACGTTACAAAATAGAATCGAATTCCCCTTCCCCTGAATTTGGAACATTGTTAGTGACTTATCTAACCAACAGAATGTAGGAGAAGTAACATTCTTAAACTTTCAAAACTAAGTTTTATAAGAAGCATTGGCATTTACACTTGGGTATCAAGACACATTTATTTTGAAAATGACTCTTCTCAGAACTTAGCTGTCATACCTTAAAAGACTAAGCTACGTGGAGAGACCAAACTTAAGGCAAACAAGTTGACAGCTCCAATTGAGTTATCAGCTGACAGCCAGCATCAACCTCCAGCCCTCCTGGATTCCCAGGCTAATCAAACCTCTAATGATTGTAGACCCAGTTGGCATCTGATGCCACCTCATGAGAGATTCAAAGCAAAAACTGCACACTGCATCCGGTGAATCTACAGAATTATCAACAATACTAATTAATTATTGCTTTAAGCCACAAGGTTTTTGAATAGTTTGCTGTGGAAAAATAAATGACCAGAATATGATCGCTTTGATTTTTTTATACTCAGTCATTGATGAGAAACTTTGTTCATACAAGTAAAGGCAGCAAACATCAGAAGATTATTAATAGCTTTTTGACTGACAGCTAAAACTCTCACCATAGCCAAAATTTAGGTCATTTACTTTCTTTAACTTACACATCATAAAATCTAACAACTCTGTTTTTTTCATTCATTGACCAATGTAATTTTGAAGAAATATTATGATAATGTAATTGGATTTAAGACAAATGCAGATTCTTATATCAAGTATTTCATTATTTTAACTTTTATTTTAAGTTCTGGGGTAAATGTGAAGGTTTGTTAAAGGTAAATGTGTGTCATGGGGGTTTGTTGTGCAGATTATCTAATCATCCAGGTATTTGTTTCTCAGTTTGAGAGCAGTATTGTTTATTAACTGACCAGGTCAGAAAAATAATCATGGACAACACTTTAGTTCATCTTCTAATAAGCCTGTTGATCTGGTCCTTCCTACTGCCAGCATCTCCACCTTCTATAAAATGGGTGGTCTTTTTCTTCATTCCACCTCATGGAGAAGATAATTTGAAGGGCCACAGGAAGTTATTTGCTTCTTTGAAGCATTTTCCAACAGTATAGATCTCAAGAATCAGCTCCTCCATGCAGATGATGTCATATTTACCAAGAGATCCAGCAAAGTATTATCTGTCAAAGCAATTTGCTTATTGATTTTGTCATAACCACCCTTGTAGATTAGTTCATTTACTTGAACCCCTGAGGCAGAGGTTGCAGTGAGCTGAGATCATGCCACTGCACTACAGCCTGAGTGACAGAGTGAGACTCCATCTGAAAAAATTAAAATAAAAAAGAATCTCACTCAAAACCATACAATTACATGAAAATTGAATAACCTACTTCTGAATAACTTTTGGGAAAGTAATAAAACTCAGGTAGAAATAAAAAAGTTCTTTGAAACTATTGAAAACAAAGCTACATTCTATAAGCATCTCTGGGACACAGCTAAGACAGTGTTAAGAGGGAAATTGATAGCACTAAATGCCTGCGTGAAAAAAAATAGAAAGATCTCAAGTTAACAACCTAACATAACTAAAAGAACTAGAGAACCAAGAGCAAACAAATCCCAAAGCTAGCAGAAAACAAGAAATAGACAAAATCAGAGCTGAACTGAAAGAGTAAGAGACAGGAAAAAAAAGATCAAAAGATCAACAAATCCAGTAGCTTGCTTTTGGAAAAACATAATAAAATAGACTGCTGTCTAAACTAATAAAGAAGAAATAATAATCAAGTAAACACAATCAGAAACAATGAGGATATTACCACTGACCCCACAGAAATACAAACAATCATCAGAAAACATTATTAACACCTCTATGCACATAAACTAAAAAGTCTAGAAGAAATAAACAAAGTCCTGGAAACATTCACCCTCCCAAGACCCAACCAGAAAGAAATTGAATCTCTGAACAAACCAATAACAAGTTCTGAAATTGAAACAGTCATAAATTGGTACATATATGATACATAATATATTGTATCAACAGAAAAAGCCCAGGACCCAGATGGATTCACAGCTGGATCCTACCCGATGTACAAAGAAGAGCTGATACCATTCCTACTGAAACCATTCCAAATAATTGAAAACGAGAGACTCCTTCCTAACTCATTCTATTAGGGCAGTATCATCCTGCTATTATATTATTTCAAAATAATGATAAAACTATTTCTATGTACAGCCAAACATTGCCTGACCAGACTTTAATAATTATTAAGACTCAAATTGTAATGTGAAATAAATATCATCAGTACATTATTTTTCACTCCATGTTTTCCATATTTAATTTTCATTTTGAATTCATAAACTCAATATATGTTCATATGTCCATGGGATTCTTGCCATTTTTTAATAAGTTTCTTTAAGGGCTCATTCATGCAAAGGTTAGCAAGCCAATAACTATGCTTCAAAAATATTCTAGGTGAGAATCATTCAAAAAAAGGTGTTTTTGATTCTTGAAGGTTACAAGGTCTTGACAAAAGTGTTTCTTTGGCTGAGCAACACAATTCAGTATGAAACAGCAGAGAGAGGCATCTGATCTCATTCCTTCATATAGAGCTAAAAACAGATAAGATGGGATAGCTTAGATTTTATTAGATTTATGATTTTGATAACGTCATTTAATGTGGAATTCTGATCTACAGCAAAGCTTTCCATGTTTCTCTGAAGAAAATAATGTATTTCTTGAATCTTAAGGTTTGTAATATGAACTATATCCAAAAGCCTTTATAACTTGCTATCATTGTTCCCTCATTATCAGGACACACATATTTATGTAGGATTTCTATAATATCTGGTTTATATAAAATGATTAACTTATCAATTTTAATGTTTCATCCCTAGTAGGTTTTTTTGGTATGTTACGGAACAAATACAGTTCTACAAAGAGTTTCTCTTGAGAGATTGTCACTACTACAATTACATAAGTACTATTCAATCTGTAATGAAACTTTTTTATTCTAACAATATTCTGAATTAAAGTTACTTCTCTGCCATCAAACATATCATAAACATGTCTATTAACTGTATTAGTCAAAAAATTGCACATTTCCTTTTTCCTTTGCATATTGATCCCCTGTATTGCATTAACAGTTTAGAGGCATGCTGTTAAAACAAAAATTCTGCAATTGTGTGAGGCATTCTGTATTAGGATATTACAGATCTTTGTAATTAGTTCTTTGGGCATAATAATATATCCTATAAGTTGTAAGGCCGATAGCCTCTCCGGGAGCCGGATGGACAATACCCACCCCCTCCACACCTGATAACACTGTTATCAGGAGTCCGGACCTCCTACTCAGCGCCTGCCTTCTCCATGCGGGCTCCCCACACCCACTCCTGCATTCCACCCCTAGCCCCACCCTCAGCATTAAATCATGCTCTCAGCCCCAAAATTCAAAATTTCCACAGAGAGTCTGACCAATGGCAACTTGCCAAGTCCAGGTCCAGTCTCTCTATGGCCAATGCAGTTGCCCACGCTTTGTTTCCCCATTGACCAATCTATTGCCCTCACCCCCTATAAAACCCCATGCCAAGAACGGCCAGACGCGACTTCTCTGGCCTCTCTCTCTCTCTCCCTCCCCCGGGGCCACAGAACCTCGCCCGGGAGCTGAATAAACTAGAATTTAATTTGTCTTGTGCTGGCCTCAGTTTCCTCATTTTAAACTCGGCAATATCCTTACAAGAATAACCTTACACTTTCTGTGTTGTTCCTGCCAAAGATGTATAACGTGAATCTAACCATGACAAAACATCAGACATACCCAAATTAAGGGATATTCCAAAAAATAGTCTATAATCTTCAAAAACATCAGGGTCAAGAAAGTGAAGGAAAGAGTGAGAAAGGGTTCCAGATTGAAGGGAATTACAAAGACATGACAACTTAATGAAATAAGTGATTCTGAACGGGATCCCTTTTCTATCCTATCAGGAACATTTGGATGATTAGTAAAAACTGAATGATGTCTACAGATTAGGTGATACTGAGTTGGATATTGCATTATGATTACGTAGAAGAATATCTTTGTTTATAAGAACAACATCCTAAAGTATTTGGAGGTGATGAGGCATTATGTTGGCAAATCATTCTCAAACAGTTTAGGAAAACAAAATTCTGTACTTGTAGCTTTTATGAGTTTGAGACTGTTAAAAATATACAGAAATCCGGAAATATATGTATATATAAATTTGACAGTATCATTTTGTCTGTTGAATCTAATAATAAAAAAATTGAGTTTAAAAAAGGTTATTACATTTGTCCTATATGCTGAGGAAAAAGATAGTATCAACATAAGCTCTAAAAATATATTCACTGATGTGAAATAAACACTGGAGACAATAAATGTAGAAAGCTAGATGTACTCACAAATATTCACTCGCAAAGAAATTTTCTTATCTAACACAGCTGGCAAAATTCCTACATGTAAGTTTCCTTTTATATAACACTGTAAAGAACAAAAAAGGCCTTTGGAAACAATTTAAAAGTGAATTAACATACTTTTTTTTTTTTTTTAAGAAACGGAAATGTAAAACAACTAGAACACCATATTCCTTTTTTAAAAAAAATTGTAATGTCCCCATTACAAGTAAACTACTACCTGAATATGGTAAATCACTCACAGTGTTTAGTTTACATTCTTGGGCTTTTGATTTTTAAATAGGGTCTAATACAGGATACCACTCAAGAACTCGACAAAATGAAGGAAAGCAATAGCCCTGCCCTAAGGAATGTAGCCCAGAAAGGTTTTATGAATAAAAGTACTTCACAGAATAAATGATAGAAATAGAATGCTCTTTTAGGGCTTATATGCATTAAATTTTCATCTAAAATATCTGTATTCTGGCCGGAAAAATACACAGCAGGTCTCCAACAAAAGAGACTATCATTGAACGAGGGCCCAACTGATTGCTATGCTGTAAAATCATTCCCGTGTTTGCACCAAGGCCAGGGTTCCCATGAGCTTCCCATCAGCTGTTACTGAGTACGGCAGGAATATTAAGGTGAGCCAGCTTCTGAAGAAGTGGAACCTAATTGGTAACTTTGGCGGATGACTCACTATTGGTCTTTTCAAATGTTCCTTAGAAGTAAACTACAACCTACAATATTTACACTTAACTTTCCTTTCTTTCCTTGGAGTCAGACTTGGGTTGTGGTCCAATGGCTCTCCTGGCCTCTCCCAGCTCCTTCCCAATTTTCTCTTACAAGCATTTCCCATAATACATTTATTACACACTTAATCCTGTCTTTGTGACAGGTTTCTCAGAGGATCTGAATTAACATACTCATTTTCATCAAGTCAAGTTCACAGAGCTAACTATATTGACACAATGTGATTAGTACTACACTTGGCTCTCTAGGACAAAGAAAATGTCACATAGCTTCTTCCCTCAAAGACTGAACACAATGCAGAAAAGACGTAAATGAAATTAATCAGATATTGTTCAAAATATGATACATAGGGCTGGCAAGATGGCCAAATAGGAATAGCTCCGGTCTGCAGCTCCTAGCAAGATCAACACAGAAGGTAAGTGATTTCTGAATTTCCAACTGAGGTATCTGGCTTATCTCATTGGGACTGGTTAAACAGTGGAGACAGATTACGCAGGGTGAGCCAAAGCAGGGTAGGGCATCGTCTCACCTGGGACGGTCGGGGAACTCCCTCCCCTAGCCACAGAAGCCATGAGGGACTGTTCATTAAGGAACAGTGCCTTCCAACTCAGATACTACACTTTTCTCATGGTCACCACAATCTGCAGACCAGGAGATTCCTGCAGGTGATTACACCACCAGAGCCCTGGGTTTCAAGCACAAAACTGGGCAGCCGTTTGGGCAGACACCGGAGTTCTATTAAGTGGACCTAATAGACATCTACAGAATTCTCCACCCAAATCAACAGAATATACATTCTTCTCAACACCACATCACATTTATTCTAAAATTGACCACATAACTGGAAGTAAACACTCCTCAGTAAATGCAAAAGAACAGAAATCATAACAGTCTTTCAGACCACAGTGCAATCAAATTAGAACTCAGGATTAGAAAACTCACTCAAAACTGGACAGCTACGTGGAAACTAAACAACCTGTTTCTGAATGTTTACTGGGTAAATAACAAAATTATGGCAGAAATAATTAAGTCCTTTGAAACCAATGAGAACAAAGACACAACATACCAGAATCTCTGGGACACAGCTAAAGCAGTGTTTAGAGGGAAATTTATAGCACTAAATGCCCACACGAGAAAACAGGAAATATCTAAAATAGACACCCTAACATCACAATTGGGAGAACTAGAGAAGCAAGAGTGAACAAATTCAAAAGCCAGCAGAAGACACAAAAATAAATAAGATCAAAAAAGAACTGAAGCCAATAGAAACATAAAAAACTCTTCAAAAAATCAATGAATTCAAGAGCTGGTTTTTTGAAAAGATTAAAAAATAGATAGACTGCTAGTCAGACTAATAAAGAACAAAAGAGAGAAGAATCAAATAGACCCAATAAAAAATGATAAAGGGGATATCACCACTTTTCCTACAGAAATACAAACTACCATCAGACAATACTATAAACACCTCTACACAAATAAACTAGAAAATCTATGAAAAAGTGATAAATTTCTGGACACATACATCCTCCCAAGACTAAACCAGAAAGAAGTCAAATCCCTGAGTAGACCAATAACGAGTTCTGAAATTGAGGTAGTAATTAACAGCCTACCAATCAAAAAAAAAAAAACCCTAGGACCAGACAGATTCACAGCCGAATTCTACCAGAGGTACAAACAGGAGCTGGTATCATTACTTCTGAATCTATTCCAAACAACAGAAAAAAAGGACTCTTTCCTAACTCATTTTATGAGGACAGCATAATCCTGATAACAAAACCTGTCAGAGACACACACAAAAAGAAAATTTCAGGCCAATATTCCAATGAAAATCAATGCAAAAATCCTCAATAAAATACTGGCAAATGGACAGCAGCACATTAAAAACCTTGTCCACCATGATCAAGTTGGCTTCAACCCTGGGATACAAGGCAGATTCAACACACACAAATCAATAAACATAATCTGTTACATAAACAGAATCAATGACAAAAACCACATGATTAGCTCAACGGACACAGAAAAGGCCTTTGATAAAATTCAACACCTCTTCATGCTAAAAACTCTGAATAAACTAGATATTGATGGAACGTATCTCAAAATAATAAGAGCTATTTATGACAAACCCACAGCCAATGTCATACTGGATGGGCAAAAGCTGGAAGCATTCCCTTTGAAAACCAACACAGGACAAAGATGCCTTCTCTCACCACTCCTATACAACATAGTATTGGAAGTTCTGGCCAGGGCAATTAGGCAAGAGAAAGAAATAAAGCATATTCAAATAGGAAGAGAGGAAGTCAAATTGTCTCTGTTTGTGGATGACATGACTGTATATTTAGAAAACCCCATCATCTCAGCCCAAAATCTCCTTAAGCTGATAAGCAACTTCAGCAAAGTGTCAGGATATAAAATCAATGCGCAAAAATCACAAGCATTCCTATACACCACTAACAGACACACAGAGAGCCAAATCATGAGAGAACTCCCATTCACAATTGCTACAATGAGAATAAAATACCTACGAATACAACTTACAAGGGATGTGAAGAACCTCTTCGAGGAAAACTACAAACCACTGCTCAAGGAAATAAGAGAGGACACAAACAGATGGGAAAACATTCCATGCTCACGGTTAGGAAGAATCAGTATCATGAAAATAGCCATATTGCCCAAAGTAATTTATAGATTCAATGCCATCCCCATCAAACTACCATTGACTTTCTTCACAGAACTGGAAAAAAACTACTTTAAATTTCATATGGAACCAAAAAAGAACCTTTATAGCCATGACAATCCTAAGCAAAAAGAACAAAGCTGGAGGCATCATGCTACTTGACTTCAAACTATACTACAAGGCTACAGGAACCAAAACAGCACGGTACTGGTGCCAAAACAAATATATAGACAGTGGAACAGAACAGAAGCCTCAGAAATAATGCCACACATCCACAACCATCTGATCTTCGACAAACCTGACAAAAACAAGCAATGGGGAAAGGATTCCCTATGTAATAAATGGTGTTGGGAAAAGTGGCTACCCATATGCAGAAAACTGAAACCGAACCCCTTCTTTACATCTTATACAAGAATTAACTCAAGATGGATTAAAGACTTCAACATAAAACCTAAAACCATAAAAACCCTAGCAGAAAACCTAGGAAATACCATTCAGGACATAGGCATGGGCAAAGGCTTCATGACTAAAACACCAAAAGCAATGGCAATAAAAGCCAAAGATGACAAATGGGATCTAATTAAACTAAAGAGCTTCTGCACAGCAAAAGAAATTAGAGTGAACAGGCAACCTACAGAATGGGAGAAAATTTCTGTAATCTATCCATCTGACAAAGGGCTAATATCCAGTATCTACAAGAAACTTAAACAAATTTACAAGAAAAAAAAAAAAACAACCCCATCCAAAAGTGGGCAAAGCACATAAACAATTATCAAAAGAAGATATTTATGCAGCCAACAAACATGAAAAAAAGCTCATTATCACTGGTTATTAAAGAAATGCAAATCAAAACCACAATAAGACAGCATCTCACACCAGTTAGAATGGCGATCATTAAAAAGTCAGAAAACAACAGATGCTGGAGAGGATGTGGAGAAATAGGAACACTTTTGTACAATTGATGGGAGTGTAAATTAGTCCAACCATTGTTGAAGACAGTGTGGCAATTCCTCAAGGATCTAGAACTAGAAATACCATTTGACCCAGCAACCCTATTACTGGGTATATATCCAAAGGATTATAAATTATTCTACTATAAAGACACATGCACACGTATGTTTACTGCAGCACTGTTCACAATAACAGAAACTTGAAATCAACCCAAATGCCCATCAATGATAGACTGGATAAAAAAAAATGTGGCACATATATACTGCATAATACCATGCAGCCATAAAAAAGGATGAGTTCATGTCCTTTGCAGGGACATGGATCAAGCTGGAAACCATCATTCTCAGCAAACTAACACAAGAACAGAAAACCAAACACTGCACGTTCTCACTCATAAGTGGGAGTTGAACAACCAGAACGCATGAACACAAAGAGAGGAACATCACACACTGGGGCCTGTTGGGAGATGGGGGAGTTAGGGGAGGGATAGCATTAGGAGAAACACCTAATGTAGATGATGGATTGATGCATGCAGCAAACCACCATGGCACGTGTATATCTAACTAACAAACCTACACATTCTGCATATGTACCCCAGAACTTAAAGTATGATAATAAAAAAATTAAACAATATTAAAATATCATCTTTAATATAAAAAAGGAAACAACAGATGCTGGAGAGGATGTGGAGAAATAGAAATGCTTTTACACTGTTGGTGGGAGTATAAATTAGTTCAACCATTGTGGAAGACAGTGTGGTGATTCCTCAATGATCTAGAACCAGAAATACCAATTGACCTAGCAATCCTATTACTGGGTATATAACCCAGAGGATTATAAATCATTCTACTATAAAGACACATGCACACATATGCTTATGGCAGCACTATTCACAATAGCAAAAACTTGGAACCAACCCAAATGTCCATCAATGATAGACTGGATAAAGAAAATGTAGCACATAAACACCATGGAATACTGTGCACCTATAAAAAAAGCATGAGTTCATGTACTTTGCAGGGACGTGGATGAAGCTGGAACCCATCATTCTCAGCAAACTCACACAGGAACAGAAAACCAAACACTACAAGTTCTCATTTATAAGTGGGAGCTGAACAATGTGGACACAGGGAGGGGAACATCACACACCAGAGCCTATCAGGGGGTGAGGGGCTAGGGGAGGGATAGCATTAGGAGAAATACCTAATGTAGATGACAGGTTGATGGGTGCAGTAACCACCATGGCAGGTATATACCTATGTAACAAACCTGTATGTTCTGCACATGTATCCCAGAACTTAAAGTATAATTTAAAAAAATACATAATACAAAATAATCTAAATTTTAAAAATATTTTTAAAATAAATTTTATTGTGTATATTTGTGGTTCACAACACAATGTTATGGGATACATATTTATAGTAAAATGGTTACTACAGTGAAGCAGATTAACATATCTATCATCTCACGTACTATTTTTTTTTGTTTGTGTAACAAGAGCATCTAAAATCTACTTATTTAACAAAAATCCCTAATACAATACAATTTTATTAACTACAGTCCTCATGTTATATATTTGATCTCTAGATTTGTTTTAATCAGTAAATCACTGTGGGTAGAGGGTAGAACAAGCTTTATAAGGCAGATGGGCAACTAACATTTGGACAGATGGGAAGGAGGAGGAGGGCAATTTAGATTCACATTATTTCTAGGGAGAAAGGACAAAGGGGTCTGGTCAAAGAAAAGGCTTTAAAGGTGTAGGAAGAGGAGGCTTCAGTTATAAAGATATTGTCAATTGCACAACAATTAGTAACCAGAAGATAAATTCCTGTAATTCTGTAACATAAAATAATCCATTCAGGAATAACTACGAGTTTTTGTCTAAGATATGTAAACCATTTAAATCTAGTAGACAAATAGATCTCAAATGTGGAACAAAATAATAATTCAGGAGGCACCATAAATAGAATTTTATTTGAAGGTTCCCTGTGTTTTGTCTTTGCATGTTAGTTGTGGTTTTTTTTTTTCTATTTTAGAAAGTAATCTTACCTTTCTTTTTTTCTATTTTAGAAAGTAATCTTACCTTCCTTTTCCTCCTCAAAGAGTCATGTTTTTTAAAAAGAGTGACTAAAATCAAACCCTTACGCTCCACACCAATCCCTTTATTCTAATTTTATCCATTTTTATCATCCTCATAATCCCACCCTTTCTCTTTTGTATCCTAGTAATGGTATGATGGCTTCAATTAGCCTTTCAGTTGAAAGACAACAGGCTCCACAGAAACTACAAAGCTATTTCAAGAAAAGCTCTTATGGGACTAAGACCATGAAGAAATTAAAAAATCTCTTCAGGCACTCTGAAGAGTGCCTCATTCTCTTTCCAGGACTCTACCTTCACAAACCTGACCTTTTCATTGTTACAGTCTCAGAAGAAAAATCTGTATTTTAAAATCACATTATATCTTCTTAGGTGAGCTCTGACTCATAAAGTCTATCCTATTAATATGCTTATTAAAGGGGACCAAAAAAACCCAAAATATTCCTTTGTATGACTGTAATAATATTAACAAATATAATAAATGATTCTGAAGTCTTGTGAGTAAAGAGTAAGACATTAACCCCAAACGCGCGCGCGCACACACACACACACACACATCACCCCCCATATAAGTGAAGCTTTTCAACTTTGAGTCGCTAAAATTTATTTATATGTGTGTATATATACTTAGTGTTCTAAATAGATATAGACATAATTGTTCTTGGCAATAAAGCAGAATTGGACAATTAATCTAAATGAATAACATGAAAAGATTTAAATGGGGAAAAATACTAAATCAAACTCCAACTCTAATTATTAATATTTATCAGTATGCAAATTTGGTACCTTCTTTATTCTAATGTAGACAAAAGGATCCATGAAAATTCCCCTTCTCCCACAGAACGTTAAAAACTATTAACCAACAATTTATCTATTGAAAAGTTTGAGGAAAACATTGTAAAAAATTGATCTCTTGTATTTCCTCACAAGAGCTAAATGATATGTTTTAAAAGAGGAAATGTTAGATAAACTTGCCTGAAGGTACTCTTAAGAATAATTAAGCAAAGATTTCAGTGGTTTCTTTGTATCAGGACACAAAAATTAAAGTGTTCAGCCCAACACAGAGGAGAATCTGTAGTAAATATCTCAGGCTTTCAAGTGAGATCCTAGAAGAGCTTCACTTTCCAAGCAAGAAACAGTCAAAAAAGAAAAGTGTCAAAGGGATCGGCCATACTCCACCTTCCTACTACAAAAACACTGAATACACTGAAGAAAAATAACATCATCCAGAGCCTTTATAACTTTTCATGCACAAGGTCCAGCATTCTATTGAAATTATCTAGTATGAAAGAAAACATGAGAAAATAAATAAAAATCAAGAGACAAAAGACAACAGAAATACATCTATAGGTGATCAGATATTAGATTTCATCAGACTTGAACCTTAAAATAGCTATGATAAATCTGTTCAAAAAGTAGAAGAAGGAAAAGAGTGTCACCAAAGAATGCAGGAAGAAATGAAGAGCACAAGAACAGATAAATATGTGAGTCTAAATGAATACCAACTGTACAAAACAAAACAAGAATAATATTCTGTGTGTATAGGGGATGTTGTTAATACAGCTACAAAGTTAAACATGTGACAATAGGACAACAAACAGAAAAGTGATAAATTGATTTAAAGAGATGTAAGATTTTGGTACTGTCCAGGAAATTATCAAAGTACTAATTTAAAATAGATTCTAATAACCTAAGAATGATGTTGTAAATAACTGATAGGTATAGAATGAAAATAGAGAAGAATGCAAAAAAAGAGGAGAAGATTAACATAAGAGCATATAGAGCACAAAGAGTAGATATTAAGTTTAAAACCCAACGTGTCAGTAAGGTGATTAAATATAAATACACTCAATAAAAAGACAAGATTGTAGAGCTGGTTAAAATCACAAAACTCAACTACAGCAGTCCCCTCCCTTATCTGTGGTTTTGTTTTCCATGGTTCTAGTAACCCATGTTAAACTGAAGTCCAAACATATTAAACTGAAAATTATAGAAATAATAAGTTTTAAGTTGTGCACCTGAGTAGTGTGATGTAATTTTGTGTCATCCTGCTCTGTCTTGCCTAGGACATGAACTATCCTTCTGTCCAGCATACCCAGCCTGTATATGCTATTCTCCCACTTAGTCACTTAGTAGCTGTCTCACTTACCAGATCAACTATCACAGTATCTCAGTGCTTATGTTCAAGTAACCGTTATTTTACTTAATAATGACCCCAAAGTACAAGAATAGGGATGCTGGCCTACTATCATGATTGTTCTATTTTTTAATTAGGGTTATTGTTAATCTCTTACTATACCTAATTTATAAACTATTTAGCATAGGTATGTATGTATGTATGTATAGGAAAAAACAGTATATTTAGGGTTTGGTACTATATGCAATGTCAGCCATCTATTAGGGATCCTGGAACACATCACTGTGGATAAAGGGTAACTGTTGTGCAAGATGCTTCCAAGAGACATATCTTAACTACAAGGACTTAAAACAATTGAAAGTAAAAGGATATAAAAGGAGATACAATGCAAAATAAAGTAGATGTGGCCATACTGATATCAAAGTGCATATTAGCAATCAAGAAAGTTATCTTCAATTGATAAGTTTAATTCAATATGAAGATATAACAATGCTAAATTTGTATGCATTTAATAACATGGACTAAAAATATATAAAGCAAAACTTAATAGCAGTAAAAGAAAAAAGAGATAAGTCCAAAATCACAGTTGGAAACTGTGGCACAACATCACAGGCAAATGACAGAACAGACAAAAAAAATCAGTACTTATAAAGATTTTAGAAGTATAATTACAAAGTTTATCTAATTGACACCAAAATTGGATATATGCAGTCCATAAAGCAAGTTGCGACAAATATCAAAGTTTTGAAATTATACAAAGCATGTTCTCTGACCATAGTAAAGTCAAGCTAGAAATCAATACCAAAACGTAGCTTGAAAATCACCAAATGTGATGTCAAATAAATCACAATAGAAATTAGAAAGTATTTTAAGCCAAATGGTAATTAAATGTGACACACCAAAAATGATGAGATTACAATGGAATACTACTTAGTAATAAAAAACACTGAAACACGCAATTATATGGATAAATCTAAAAAAGCATTATACCATGTGAAAGCAGCCAGATATACGACAGTATATACTATACAGTCCATTTATATTAAATTCTAGAAAATGAAAACTAATCTATAATGCCAGAAGAGGTTGCCTGAAGTCAGGTATGGAAGGGAGGTATGCAATCACAGGGTCATGAGGAAACTTTCTGAAGTGATATAGATGTTTGGCATCTTGACTGTGGTGTATTTTAATTGTGATTGCATAGATGAAATGACTTGTCAATATTTATCAAACTGTATGCTTAAAATGAATATAGTTTATTACATGTATTTTATATTAATTATGTTGATTCAAAAAAGTAGAGCCTTAAATCAAGAGAAAAGAAACAACCTTTGTAAATATGCATCTAAAGCAGTACTTAGCATGCCTTCTCAGGAAGTCTAGTCAGGAGGGTCATTTGAGGCCAGAGGTTTGAGGCTGTGGTGAACTATGATCATAAGCCACTGCACACCACACTGGACAACATAGCAAGACTGAGTCCCTTTAAAAAAACTTGATAAATTATTGATTCTATGAAATCCCAATCAAAATCATGAACATTTTTTCCCTCAAACTATGATAAGCTGATTTTAAATTATGGCAATATGACAGGCCAAGACTGCAAAAACAATTCTGAAGCAGAACAAAGTTGGAGGTGTAACATTACCCAATAATAAAATGCATTGTCTTATCAGTACCTTATATAAAGCTACCTATAATTACAATAGTGTGGTAATGCTACAAAGACAGATATGCAGGTCAATGGAATACAATGGTTCTAAAACAAATACATACATATATGGACCTGATTTATGACAAAGTTGATGCAGCAATACAGCTGAATCGACTAGAGATCTATATGGGAGAAAAATGAACCTCTACCTCATACAAAATAATCAACAAGAGATATAGTCCTTAATGTAAAAAGCAAAGGAATGAAACTTCTAGATTACATCAGAGAATATTTTCATGACTTTGGGTTTGGCAAATATTTCCTAAACAGGACACAGAAACACTAACCACAAAAAAGATTAATCAATTGAATCCCCTTAAAATTAATAGCTTCTGTGCATTAAAAGATACCTTTAAGAGAGTGAAAAAGCTAGCCACAGAGAAAATATTTGTAACATATATATCTAAAAAAAGACTTATACCCAGAATTTTAAAAAAACCTCCTACACAATGGTAAGAGAAAACTCAACTGGAAAAATGAGCAGAAGACAAAGTTTTATCATGAAAAGAGGATACCCTAACAGCCAAAAGACATGTGAGAAGATGCTCATCTTCAGTAGTCACAAGGGAAATATATATGAAACCACAATGAGATACCACCACATATCTACCAAAATGGGCACAATTTTAAAATTTATGAACAGTTAATGATAGCATGAAGCTACTGGAACTTTTATACATCTGCTGGTTGAAATGTAAGTGGTAAAATTTCAAAAACCTCTCCAGCAACCTCTACTGAAGCTGAACATGTGCACAGTCTTTGACCCAGAAATTCCATTGCTAATATATATCTGACAGAAATTAATACATAGGTGCACCAAAACATTTTAAGTAAAACAATGTATACAGCAGCATTATTCTTAACAGCTAAACACTGACAGCAACCTAGATGCTTAATAAAAATAGAATGGATACTCTATAGTGATATATTCATCCAGTAGAATATTTTGTAGCAATGAAAATAATAAACTACTGCTATATGCAATGACATGGATAAATCCATAGTCAACATGGAAGAATCCCATAGTCAGTCAGTGCAATAACAGATGAATCTCACAGCCTCATGACAAAAGAAATAAGAAACAACAAAGCCCCATATTGTGTGAGTTCATTCTTTAAAGTTCAAGAGGCAATACAAATGTATGGTAATGCAGATATGAGAATGGTGGTTATCTTACTGGGAGGTAATGAACAGCCAGGGAAATAGGAAGGATTCTAAGGTGCTAGTAAAATTCTGCATCTTTTTATAGGGCTTACACAGAGTGTTCACTTTGATACACACCCTTAATATTTGTGCTCTTTACTATATATCACACATTCTACTTCAGCAAAAGGTTTTTTAAAGAGCAACAGTGAGATCTGACATAATCTTAAGAAAACTTTTTATAAAAATGAAGCAAGACCAAGACCCTTTGAAAAATAGTTTTCATTAAAGATAAAGGTTCTGCCTTCTTACAACTGTCTACAAGAAAAGACAAAATGTGTGCAATACACAATTTCTGTTTATTAGTTTCAGAAGTGCCGAGGGTCTTATTAAAACCTTTAAAGACCCTAAGCACTAAAGAGATTATGGTGCCAATATTCCATATGTAGTTCAAATAATCTTTTAAAAAGAAATAAATATGTACATGCATACCGAAATTAAAATAACTTCTTTCTAGAATTTCAGATTATGAAATTCTGGATGAAATAAAAGGTGAACTCATTTTACTTTTGTGATGCTCCTAAGCATGTTCCTGGTCTGAGTAATCTTGCATTAGCTATCCCGGAAAAAAAAATTACCTGACACAGGAGTCTGAGCAGCTCCCAGGACACTGGTGAAAACCCCACTGATGTTCTCTTACTGTTTTTTAAAGTAAGATATTTATATGTATAGGGATTACGTGGTCATCTTCTTCCTTGCATTTCTGTATTTAGTTTGACAAAAAAAGTTTTCTCGTCCTTTAGATTTTATTTATGATGATGATGCTAAGATTTGCTTGCTGTTTACTGTCTAACACAGAGAAAAGACACTATAATACAAAAAACACGGACTCTGGAGTTAGATAGACTTGCCTTGAAAGAAATATCAGTTTTATAATTTCTTAGCTGTGTGATATGAGTAAATGTTTAAGCTTCCTGACAGCTTATAAGACTAAGAACAGAAATATAGTTCTTATTGCCAGGATAAGGCAATATAAGGCAAGATTATATAACATGATGTGTATAAAACTACTTGGTATAGTTTCTGGTATATGGGAGGTATTTAATAAATTACAATTTTTCTTTTTCATTACATATGCATAATCATAACAGTATTATATAAATATTATAGATTTTAAGCTAAAAGATCTGAATTCAAGTTAGTTTCTGCCATTGGTGGCTATGTAATTTGGGGTCAATAATTTAATTTCCCTAGATTTCATGTACAAAACTGAGGAAAATTTTACCTGCCCTATGGAGTAACTGTGGGGATCAAATAACAACATGTAAAAAAAATGCTTTCAAAACCACAAGGCTTTAAAAATTTTTACTGTTACGGTTATGATTATGTTGATCTACACTAGGATGATTCTCCAAGTCTTCTTGCAATACCTGAAATAGTTCATTGTTCCCTAAGGAAATTAATTTGCTTTGAGACAATGCTGCTGTCCCTAAGCATCAGTTAAAACCACTTAATTTACTGATCATTAGAATGTGCTGGCAAAGCAGGTGGCCCCAGGGGTTCAAAGGATTCCTCCGCAGCCCATATTTGGATCTGCATTAGAAGGTTGCCATAATTTAAAGCAGCTTACTAGGAAATCAAGGGAGACAGTGGTGATACACAGAGAATAGAAAAATCTGCTTGATTTCTCCAAAGGCTTCCTGATTCCTCAGAAGCACTGCTCAAAACTAAATCATTTTGGATCCATCTGATTCAAGAACATCTATCATCCCACACCAAAGGGCTCTTATTCTGGAATTCATCCAATTCCAAAGACATGAGTGGGAGGAGTTCCACGGAAGTAGAAAGAGCACTCAGTAGTGCTATGTAAAGTAAAGAATATGGGGGTGGGCGGCTGGGCACAGTGGTTCACACCTGTAATCCCATCACTTTGGGAGACTGAGGTGGGCGAATTGCCCGAGTTCAGGGGTTCAAGATCAGCCTGGTTGACATAGTGAAACCCTGTCTCTACTAAAAAGACCAAAATTAGCCCAGAGTGGTGGTTTGCATCTGTAATCCCAGCTACTTGGAAGGCTGAAGTGGGAGGACTGCTTGAGCACAGGCGAATGAAGTTGCAATGAGCTGAGACTGCACCACTGCACTCCAGCTTGAGCAATAGAGTTGAGACCCTGTCAAAGAAGAAGAAAGAAGAAAGAAGAGGAGGAGGAGGAGGAGGAGGAGGAAGGAGGAGGAGGAGGAAGGAGGAAGAAAGAAGAAGGAAGAAAGAAGAAGAAAGAAGGGAGAAGGAGGAGAAGGAGAAGGAGAAGGAGAAAGAAGAAAAGAAGAAGAAGAAGAAGAAGAAGAAGGAAGAAGAAGAAGAAGAGG
>CAUYLG010005086.1:0-46035 GCA_963573385.1 Cacajao melanocephalus | reverse complement strand
TTCTAGCCTGGGCAATAGAACAAGAATCCCGTTCTCTCTCCCTCTTTCTCTTCCTCTTTCTTTCTCTCGTACATTCTTTTTTTTTTCTTTCTTTCACTCTCACTTTCTTTCCTCTCTTTTTCTTTCTTTCAAAAAAAAAAATCTGGAGACAGCAGATGCTGAAGAGGATGTGGAGAAATAGGAACAATTTTACACTGTTGGTGGATGTGTAAATTAGTTCAACTATTATGGAAGACAGTGTGGCGATTCCTCAAGGATCTAGAAGTAGAAATACCGTTTCACCCAGCAATCCCATTACTGGGTATACACTCAAAGGATTATGAATTGTTCTATTATAAAGACACATGCACACATATGTTCACTGTGGCACTGTTTACAATAGCAAAGACTTGGAACCAACCCAAATACCCATCAATGATGACTGGATAAAGAAAATGTGGCACAAATACACCATGGAATACTATGCAGCCTTAAAAAAGGATGAGTTCATGTCCTTTGCAGGGACATGGATGAAACTGGAAACCATCATTCTTAGTAAACTAACACAAGAACAGAAAAACAAACACCACATGTTCTCACTCATAAGTGGGTGTTGAACAATGAGAACACATGGACACAGGGAGGGGAACATCACACACTGGGGCCTGCTGGGGGATGGGGGCTAGGGGAGAGATAGTAGGGGGTAGGGGGATTGGGAAGGGATAACATTAGGAGAAATACCTAATGTATGTGATGGGGGGATGGATGCAGCAAATCGCCATGGCCTATGTCTACCTATGTAACAACCCTGCACGATCTGTACATGTACCCCAGAACTTAAAGTATAATAAAACAAAATGTGTGAGGTAATTTCAAAGGGGCTGATGTGTTATTGGAAAGAATTCTGGTTGATGACATTTTGCAATAGAAACTAGATCGAGACCCTAGTTACTTTCCCCAATAGAGACTGTTCATGTCCTCCTCCAGAGGGTGTCACATCTTTACAGAGTCATGTTGTCCCTGGAAAGCGTGCAGAGGAGCTGTGGTCTCTTTGTTCCTTGATGTCTTGTATACTCATTGTAATTTCTTAAGCCATGCAACCCAGAGAAAGGAGTGGTATTTTTTCTTTTCTTTTCTTTTTTTTTTTTGAGACAGAGTTTTACTCTGTTGCCCAGGCGAGAGTGCAGTGGCGAGATCTCAGTTCACTGCAACCTTCACTTCCCAGGCTCAGGTGATCCTCCTTACCCGAATAGTTGGGACTAAAGGTGCACACCACCACACTCAGCCAATTTTTTTTTTTTTGGAATGACGGGGTTTCGCCACGTTGCCCTGACTGATCTTGAACTCCTGGACTCAAGTGATCCATCTGCTTTGGCCTCCCAGAGTGCTGCAGAGTGCTGGGATTATAGGAGTGAGCCACTGGGCCTGGCCAGGAGTGGTCTTGAGATAGCAGAAATAGTAATTGACTGTAAAACATCATGTGCATTTGTACAAACCAAAGAGAAACTAATAATATCTTGTTATAAGTAACTCCAACCATTTTATTTAGGCATTTTATACATGGTACAAGCATCTGTAAGACTTTTTGATACATATTTCCATATTACTTTCTGTTTTTCTTGTTTTTTTTGAAACAGAGTCTCACTCTGTCACCTAGGCTGGAGTGCAGTAGTGTTATCTTGGCTTATTGCAACCTCAGCCTCTGGGTTCAAGTGATTCTCTCTCCTCAGCCTCCCAAGTAGCTGGGATTATAGGAACACATGCCTGGCTAATTTTCGCATTTTTAGTAGAGATGGGGTCTCACTATGTTGGCCAGGCTGGTCTCGAACTCCTGACCTCAAGTGATCCACTCAACTTGGCCTCCCAAAGTGCTGGGGCCAAAGGCATGAGCCACCGAGCCTGGCCCCTTATTAGTTTCTAGAAGGAGTGTGCATGTATGTACATTTTACGGATTTGCTCTTCTCCAGAGAAAGTCATTTTGAGAATACAGTATACCAGATAGCAAGAGCTAACGTTTTAGGGCCAGGCCCGCCTGAGTTTGAGTCTCTGCTTTGCCACTTTCTAGCTGCAGCATGTTGAAAAACTCTCACTTGTAACCCCTCTGAGCCTCAATTTCTTTAACTGTAAAAAGCTGATAGTCCATCTCGATTTGTAAATCTCAACCCAAAATGCAGGGACTAAATTAGAGCGTGTGTGTGAACTGTGGTGCATAGGGCAGTAGTAACATCAAGGTAACAACAGCAAACACCTATTGTGTGATTGTTGTGTGCCAGGCCCTTGACATTCATTATCTTATTTAATCTTCAGAATTGGTGCATGAAGCAGGTGTTGTAATTTCCCCATTAAACAGCCAGGAAGGGGGAAAGCCAGGATCTTAACTCACTTCTTGATGCAGCTTTGATAAATGGGTGCCATATAGAAGAGAAACTGGGACAACCTCATTGATTTGTAGTGTTAGCAAAAGACTTTCTGGGACCTGGAAATAGGGAAGAATCCAATGAGGCTTGTTTAGATTGACATATAATCTGGGATGAGAGGCCAGCTGGGGACACCTCCTTCATCAGAGGTGAAGTATATGGGAAGATGTAGGCATTGTGGGGACAGGAGGGAGCCAGGGTAGCCCAGAGCAAAGGAGCAGGGAGGAAATGGCAGGAGGGGAGGAGAGAGCCCAGGCTGGGGCAGGAATGAAGGGCATATCAGAGTGAGTACAGGAAATAGAAATTAGGTGGGGTAGAGGTAGAACTTCAGAGGGTTGGAGGCTAATGTGCTGCAGCCATGTGCTGGGGGCAGGCAGCATTCAAGCTGGAAGGACTCCAGGGTCACTTTGTGTTAGATCTCCTTAAGAGATGGAGTGAAAGGTGGACCCTCTTTGCCTACCCCACCGTGTGGGTTAATAGTGTTTCAATTTAGGAAATTACAGATACTTTATACATAATTTTATATTCACACTCTGATGAATTAGATTTCCTAATGGATTGGTTATGGGGTATAAAAATAAGTGAGGAGTAAAAGATGATGTCAGGATTTTTGGTCACAGTGACTAAAAGGATGACATCATCATCAACCGAGATGGAATAGGCAAGGCAGTTTTGGCAAGTGAGATCAGGAATTCAGTTTTAGATCTGCTAAGTTTGAGATGTATATGAGGCATCTATGTTGAGACATCAGGAAGTAGTTGGATATATGAGTTTGGAGTTTAGGTGAGAGGTCTGGGCTGGAGATAAAAATGTAAAACTCATCGGCATTCAGCTGGTACTTGAAGTTATGATACTGGTGAGATAAAAAAGAATGAAGTCACGTCCTTTGCAGGAACACGGATGGAGCCAGAGGCCATCATCCTCAGCAAACTAACACAGGACCAAAAACCCAAATATTGCACGTTCTCACTTACAAGTGGAGAGCTAAATTATGAGAACACATGCATACATAGAGGGGAACAGCATACACTGGGGCCTAACTGAGGTTGGAGGGTGAGAGAAGGAAGAGGATCAGGAAATACAACTAATGGGTATTAGGCTTAACACCTGGGTGACAAAATAACCTATGCAACAAACCCCCGTGCCATGAGTTTACTTCTACCCTAAACCTGCACATGTACCCCTGAACTTAAATAAAAGTTAAAAAAAGGAAAGAAATGAGTATAGATAAAGAGGAGACCAAGAGCTGAGCTCTGGGATGCCCAGAATTTGGCGTTTGGGGAGGAGAGGAAGAACCAGCAAAGGAGACTGAGAGAGAAACCCATGAGGAAGGAGTACAACCAAGATGTCATGCTGTCCTGAAGCTAAGTGAAGACAGTAAATCAAGGAAGAGTGAGCCATCACCCGTGGCACGTGCAGCTGATGGGCCAACTAAGACTAGAGATGAGAAGAGATGAGAACTGAACATGGACTTAGCGACCTGGAGAACAATGGTAACTTTGACAAAGACGCTGGTCAGTAGAGTGATGAGAAGTTGGTGGTGGGGGCAGACCGGTTGGAGTGGGCACAGGCGAGAGAGGATGGGAGGTGATGTGGTTTGGACCTGTGTCTCCACCAAAGCTAATGTCGAATTTTAACAGTGTTGGCGGTGGGGCCTCGTGGGAGGTAGTCGGATCGTGGAGGTGGATTTCTCATGAATGGTTTAGCACCATCCCCTTGTGCTGTTCTCGTGATAGTGAATGAGTTGAGATCTCGTCATTTAAAAGTGTGTGGTGGGGTGAGGTGGCTTATGCCTGTAATCCCAGCAGTTTGAGAGGCCAAAGTGGGCAGCTCACCTGAAGTCAGGAGTTCAAGAGCAGCCTGACCAACAGCAAGTGTGGATATCTCTTTGAGGAGTTTTGCTACAAACTTGCTTTTTTCTCCTTATCTAAGAAATTCAACTAAGTCTGTAAAGAGATAAATAAAATTTTAAAAAACCCACGTTTGTTTTTTAAAGAATAGTTTTAGGTTTACAGAAAACCTGTGAAGATTGTACAGAGAGTTTCCAAACATCCCTCATGCTATTGTTAACATTTTACTTTAGTATGACATATTTGTCAGGACAAATGAACCAATGTTGAATCACTATTTTAACTTAATTCCAGACTTTATTCATATTTTAATAGTTTTAACCTAATGTGTTTTTGTTGTTGTTGTTCGTTTGTTTTACTTTTGCTTCAGGATTCCAATCCAGGATTCACATTCAGTCATCATGGTTAGTTAAGCTCTTCCACACTGTGATAACTTCTCACACTTTCCTTGTTTCTGTTGACCTAGATGTTTTTGAGGAGTACTGGTCAGGTGTTTTCTAGGATGCTCCTCAACTGAAATTTGTCTAATGTTTTCTTTCCTTTTTTTTTTTTTTTTTTTTTTTTTTGAGACAGAGTCCCTCTGTGTTGCCCAGGGTGGAGTGCAGTGATGTGATCTCGGCTCACTGCAATCTCCGCCTCCTGGATTCAAGTGATTCTCTTGCCTCAGCCTCCCGAATAGCTGGGATTACAGGAGAGTGCCACTATCCTCAAATAATTTTTTTTTTGTATTTTTAGTAGAGATGAGGTCTCACCATGTTGGCCAGGCTGGTCTCAACTCCTGATCTCAGGTGATCTGCCTGCCTCAATCTCCCAAAGTGCTGAGATTATAGGCATGAGCCACCACGTCCTGCCATTTTCTAATATTTTCTTATGGTTAGGCTGGGGTTATGGGTTTTAGAAGGAAGATCATAGACGTGAAGTGCTATTGAAAGAGATAACTTTAAACCTTTGATCTGGGTCTTAGCAAGGCTAGGGATCAGTGTTAGGAAAAATGGAAAGCCCAGCAGTGAGTCTTGTCTTGTTCCCCTGTTTGAAAGGGGGAAAGGCGCTAACGTGGAAACATCCACTGTGGAGGGGGCATCCTGAGTGGAGCGCAGGGTAGGAAGTGCTCAGAGCTCTCTACAACAGTAACAACAACAAAGCAGAAAGGGGGAAGCATTGCGTTCAGGCTTTTGAAGTAGTTGCTCTAAAAGCAGAAAATGTTGGGCTTTTGTGGTGGAACCCCTGGGTCTAGGATCGAGTCTTCAACTTTTCTCATTCCCAGACTCTATCTTAGCAGCTTTATCAGAGATGCTGATGTTCTAGGAATGCATCAAACAAATACAGAGAAGACTCAAGCCTACACAGGAGCTTGTAGTTTATAACACAGTGAGAGTGTGCATGGCGTTATCTGATCTTCACAGTCCCCTTCAGATATAGGCATTACTGTCTCCATTTTGCAGATAAGTTAAAGGGAGGTTGAAAGAGGAAGAAGGGACTTGCTGAGGAACACATAACTAGCAAGTGACAAAGCAGGGCCTAGAATCAAGGTCAGTTGAAATCAAGCCCAGAGTTCCTGCCACTCCTGGAGAGAGTCTGGAACACAACCTAATAATTTATTCCATAGAATATCTACCTGGTCATTGTTCTCAGCGCTCAAGTATGAGATCTGGAGCCTGTCCCCTGCCCTTCCCTCTATTAAGGTACATGGAAAACCCAATTAGTCACTGAGAATGTTGCTGAGTCTCTTTCAGATATACAGAAGGGACTGCAAATCAGTACAACTTTCCTGGAAAATAATCTTGCAATCAGCACCAAGACATTTATAAATATTGGTATTCACTGACATCATTAGTTTTACTTCTGAACATCTGCCCCAGGACATATGGACCAATGGAAATACAAAAAATATAGGAAAAAACTTTGTGCATGATGAGATGATATTTATGTTAGGACTTTTATAATAGGGAAAACTAGAAATAAAATGAGCATGCAGTAGGGGACTGGCTAAGTAGGCTGTGGTGGACATTTTTACTGGATGGAATATCATGTGGATACAAAAGTGATGTTTATGAAGAGCTCATAAGAGCATTGGAAAGTGTCTGTAAGGAACAGATATAATTTTTTTCTAGAATATTTGGATGTAAGAAATGTTTTGTTTGATTTTTTTTTCTAAATTAAATTAAATCTTGTCTTATCCCCACCCTACCTGCTGGTGAAGTGTATGTTATTTACATCATTGAGCTTCTCTCCCATTTCCATTAAATCCAACAAGAATCTCAAGGTTTATTAGGACCCTTCAAATCAGAGAAATAGCCTTTTCCTTAGCCCTCGATGGTCAGTACTGTCTACCATTGGTCTTTGACACACAATGCTACTGTCAAGTGTGGCTGTCCATGATCTGCTTCAGGAAGAGTATAGGCAACGCCCCTTCCAGCAATCCTTTTCTTTGACCACGGAAGTGACCACGGAAACTTTCACTTTTTCCTAAATTCCGAAATATCTCTTGGACTGTGACATAGGAACACATCCTTACACCTCAGTTTTCTTATTTGCATAATGAGATCATAAAAGTAACTAATTCATAAAATTTACTGTGAGGATTAAATGAGACATAGCATGTGGAATTGGACCCCAGCTCACTCTGATGCCAGAGCCTCTCTTCTTTTTGTACCTGGGGCAGACAGCCAGTTGGATGGCCTCAGAAACTATTATTTTTCAGGCTGCAGTTGATTTTTACGTTTAAAACTTCTTTACTTCAAAAAAAAACTATTAAGAAAATGAAAGTCAGTCACTAGGACTTGGAGAAAACATTCACAATACATGAACCTGACAATGAATGATTATATTGTGCAAAGGATATGTGTATACTAACAGAATATAGACATATAAAGACCACCTACAACTTAGTCATACAAAGACAAAACACAAAAATGGCCAAAGACTTAAATAGATATTTCACAAAAGAAGATATACAAATGGTCATTATTGACACATGGAAAGATCCTAACATTGTTAATTACCAGAAAATGCAAATGTAATCCACAATGAGAAATTACCTTGTACCCATTAAAGTGGGTAAGACAAAATGGATTGACAATTTTAAGTGATGATGAGAATGTGAAGCAACTAGAATTCTTATGCAGTGCTACTGAAAATGCAAAATGGTACAACCACTTTGGAAAACCTTGGCAGTTTATGATGAAGTTAAATATACATCTACCCTATGACCTGCAATTTTACTGCTAGGAATTTACTCAAGAAAAATGAAAGCATATGTGCATATAAAGATTTGAAAAGAATGTTTAAAAATGCTCTACTCGTCATAGCCCCAAACTATAAAAAATCCAAATGTCTGTCAGTAGAAGAATGGATAAAAAGATTGTGGATATCCATATAATGGAATATCACTTAGCAATAAAAAGGAAAGGGCCGTCGACAAAGGCAACAACGTGGATGAATCTCAAAAACATTATGTTGAACCAAAAAAAACAGACAAAAGATTACATACAATATAATTCCATATATCTGATATTCTAGAACAGGCAAAACTAATCAATAGTAGAAGAAAGCAGATCAGTGGCTGCCTAGGGCAGGGATATATTCCCTAGGAGGTAGTAAAATTGATCATAAAGAAATACAAAGGAAGTATTCCAGAGTAATGAAAACATTCTGTATCTTCTTGGGGCAGTGGTTACATGGGTGTATATATTTATTAAAACACACCAACCAGTATCAATACATTTGAAACCTGTGCATTTTATTGAATGTAAATTATATGTATGATAGAACTAAAAGTTATTCATGCTTTAATAGTTTAGCAAATCCCCCCTCTGGTCCCAGGCCTCTCTTGTGGATAGTGTTCAGCTCTGGTCGACAGACAATCTCCAATGATCTTTTTTTCAACATCTTGTCAGAGCTCCAAAAATCAGTTTCTCATGATAGATTGCAGCTTCCTTCATTAGCAATTTGATAAATGGGATGCCTTCCTCTAAGCCAATGAGAGACTGCCAGAAACACCCTGGTATGTCTCTGACACAAATCATTTCTAGGGTGATTGTTGGTAGAAGTCATTCAAGCTCTCCCATTACCAGTCTATTTCCCTGTCTTCTAACACAAACCTTTTCTGCCTTTGCCGCAGATTCCAGGTCTCATTTTCCCCGAGACCTCAAGCTTTCCTCTGCAGGGATTTCATCTACGAAGAGAAGCATCCTCTTACCAGCCTACATAGAATTTTATTCTGGGAAATCATTGAGGGGGCAGGGAAGTTTAAAAAGTACAAGTCAGGAATGGTTTCAGTGGGAAAACCCCAGTTGGGGAGTTGTTGGGCTACACAGTTGTCTTCTGTGTAGGAGGAAATGTTGCAGTCCCATCTGTCATCCGTCACCCACTGATTATTAGGGAGGATTTGAATGATCTGATCCTTCCTTATTTTTCTTCCTTTCCCAATCTTTCTCTTTGTTGTCCAGCTTAGCCGAGTTTTTTTTCACCGTGGCCAACACTACCATGAAAGGGCATCTGGTAACCAAACCAGTCTCCTAACCCCAGACTTGGGGGGATATTCCCATGCCTTTATCCCAGCTTGGTAGAAGTTAGCATTTTAAAAGGACCTTTTGTAATTAAGAACAAAGGAAACCATAAATCTCCAGACACTGTTTAGGTGCCCCAGGGATGGGCAAAGATGGAGAGCAAGGTGGCTTCTTTCTTAATGCATTCATATGTTCATTCCACAAGTTATTTTCTTCATTCAATGTTTATTGAGCACTGACTATGTGTCAGGTCCTATTCCTTGCATCTAAGATAAAGATATGAACCAAACACAGAAGGTTCCTCCATTCATGGAGCTAGCATCCCTTATTATTGAGTACTGGGTATGTGTTAGTTTGCTGTGAATACAGGGGTAAAAAAGATTGAATACAATCTCTACTCTCAAGAGGCTCTCAGTTCAGTGCAGGGAGATACTGATTAACTGGTAGATATAATGTAAAGCAAAAAAGGAGAAGATTGGGGAACATCAGAGAAGCATCTAACAGACCAGGAAATCAGAAGTTAAGTGATAGAGGCATGAACTAGACTTCCAGCAATGGATCTTAATCTTTTTGGGATCTAAGCCATTTTGAGGAGCTGATGAACTCACTCCTCTGAAAAATGCACATGACAGTGAAATATCTTTTCATGGGATTTATGGATCCCAGAAGGGATCTGTGGACCTCAGATACAGAAACGCTGGCAGAGAAATAAGGCCTTGAGTGGAGTTAGCGGACAGCCAGTATGGCCCCATTTAAGAAAGAACCCCCTGCCCTTCTCAGAGAAATCTGCTTGGAACTGGGAGCTGGCTAAGGGTTCACCTCTACTGAGAGATTGGCAATCCTGAGTCTGGGGCTGGGGGGATGGAGAGAGCATGGCATTTCCTAGAGGCCCAGGAGTGTCAGTGCTAGGAGGGGTCTTCACTTTGACCTAACCCAACCCAACACTCTTTATACAGATGGGAAAATTAAGGCTTTGTAAGGGCAATACCTTACCCTTCCTAAGCCATTCAAGATTGTGCAATGAATCAGAAACAAGATTCCAAGAATTCTGGTCTGAGTTTCCATTAATAGAGAATGGGGCATAGAGTAGAGGGACTCCAGCCAAAGCTAAAGACAGCAAAGTTAAGCCAGTGAAGAGAGAACTGCAGTCTTAAACAGAGGAGGACAGGACCAGATTGGGCTGGTGGGGTCAACTAGTCTGAACAAGATCTCCCCAGAGTTGAGCTTCTGAGGTGACAGAAGAGCCTGACATGCCCTCTGAGATCCAACCCGGCAGGAAGGACATTGTAATGATAATAATAATAACTACTATTTTAGACGTACTGCAAGCCAGATACTGAACGGGATGCTTGTTGATTGTTCTGCCATTTACTCCTCCCAGTAACCCTAGGAATGCATGAATAAGTCTGTTTCACATAGGTTAGTAAAAACAGCAGAAGTCTCTTCATTTGCCCAAGATTACACAGGAAACAAATGCAGAGTCTGAACTCAGGTCATTCTAATCCCACAGTCTACTTCTTAGTCGCAATTGTATCTATGTGTTTATTACTCACATTTGTATTCCCAGTAGACATTTTTGAGGGACTGAATGAGTAAACAAGAATTAGGAAGGAGTATTGGATGCTGGCTGGAGAAGGCTCGGTTGGATTCAAGAAGCCAGATTGAGCCAGCAGGCATATGGCAATAGGGAACAGGCCCCAGGGAGTGCCCATGGGGGTAACTGTTCCTGGCAGGTGACTTAAGCAAGTCTCCTCCTCTCAAGTCTCAGTTTTCTTCCTCTGATGGTTGATTTGGCTTAGATGATCTTCAAGACCACTTCCAGTGCTAACATACTATGGTTTTGGGATTTAGAACTAATAACCGGGTCAGGATGGCTCTGAGCTACTAATATAAAACCTGATTCTGACCCAGAGGGTACTTGGGTCACTGGAAGGAGGTGACCACAAAACTACAGGTGGACCAGGAAGAGTGGGCACAGAGAAGGGAAACAAAAATTATCTTGGGAAAAAAGAATTCTTGGGACCTTGTTTCTGATTCATTGCATAATCGTGAATGGCTTTGGAGGGGTAATGTATTGCCCTTCCCACGCTTTAATTTTTAAACCTTCCATTCTAGGTAAGTCTGCAAATGAAAATAGGAAAGTATATGCATACACATAATGCTGGGAAAGCAAGCTGTTTCAGATAGTTGACAAAATCAAGGGATATTCTTTTCTTGAGTTAGAGATAATGTTGGTTAATTTAATACAAGCCACAGGCTGAAGTTTTAGAAAACCAAGATACCTAGAAACCAATCAAATAGTTTTTCTGTTGCCCTAAAATCTGTTTCCAAAACACCATTCAGCCAACACCATATTGAGTCCAGTCCTAGTAATAGTAGAATAGTAATGGTGGGAAGAAGCATAGAAGGTTTTTGTCAAAACTTCATTTATTTATTTATTTTGAGACAGAGTCTTGCTCTGTTGCCCAGGGTGCAGTGGTTTCACCAGACTGATCTTGAACTCCTGGACTCAAGCAATCTGCCTGCCTTGGCCTCCCAAAGTTCTGGGATTGCAGGTGTGAGCCACTGCACCCAGCTATAATTTTATTTTTAAGAATGCAGGTGTTCTTTTGTCTTTCCCAATCTCTCTTGATGCACAAATGATTGACTGTAGTAAAACCTATTTTAATTCCACTATGCCCCGTGAGGCAGGTTCCATGGGCACATCCTATTCTGCTTTCAATTTAAACAAAACAGCCAGCTGGCACAATGTTTGCATAGAGAGAAACTCCTCACAGGTACTTTGTAATCATGCCATGTTCTGCTTGTGGCAACACATACATTTTCTTTCTGAGAAATGGACACCAATCTTGGTATAACTTGCTTAAATGTGATATTCAATTTAATTTCACTTTTAAACCAACACTGAGAAAAATAGTTTTATTGTTAGTGTTAGGAGGTTCCAGGATTACAAAAGGCATTTTGATGAGGGACCTCTTGACACAGCAACACACTTAACAATTAGGAGATGGGTTAGTTCACTCGAGACAAAACGTAAATAACAGCCTAATCCCCAAAATCACCTTGAAATAAGAAGTTTAAGACTCTTAAGGGAAATAAAAGGAATAACATCCATAGAAAAAGAAGCAGTTCCATAAAAATCCATCCAGCCATGTTTTCTTAACATCCATAGACATTATGACATTAAACCAGGTGGGTATGAATCAAGAACAGATGGATGTGGAAAAAACACCCAATTTGAGTTTTAGAATGAGGGAAAAGAATATGAGGGGGGTATTTAGAGAAGTAATAGGAAATAACTTTTTATTTTTTAATTTTATAAATTATTTTTAAAATTTATTTTTTTTTTTTTGAGATGGGGTCTCACTCTGTCACACAGGCTGGAGTGCAGTGACACAATCTTGGCTCACTGTAACTTCCGCCTCCCAGGTTCAGGTGATCCTCTCACCTCAGCCTCTGGAGTAGCTGGGACTATAGGTACGCACCACCATACTAGGCTAATTTTTGTATTTTTTGTAGAGACAGGATTTTACCATGTCGCCCAGTCTAGTCTTGAACTCCTGGACTTAAGTAATCCACCCACCTTGGCCTCCCAGAGGGCTAGAATTACAGGCATGAGCCACTGTACCTGGCAGAAAATTTTTTTTGAATTAAAGAAAAATGTGAGTGATCGCCTCGAAAGCATACAAGAAATATGGATCATAATGAATCCATTAACATCTATACAACAAGATATTTGGTTACAAGTCCATGGAAGCAAATAGACCAGAGGCTGACTAACATTACGAGTTGTATCACCAGGGAAAGTTCAGCACTGGCCAACAGGGTGGTTGCTTGTTCCTGAAGGCAATCCTCAGTCAGGCTTGATTGCATCTGCAGGAAGTGGTGGGGCAGAATCCTAGGGACAGGGATGACATATATCGTTGCTTTTTCTTGTTATACTAAAGGTCTAGAAGTACCAGAGGCCAGTATGTAATGCCCAAACCCCCAAACAGCTGTGAGAAGAAAGGCCAGAGCTAAGGTAAATTCAAGTTACTGTAAGGGCATGTATGGAAAAGCACGTATTCACATTGTGAAAAATCCAGGAGAGGCTGACTTCATGTAACTCACTTATGACTACAACTTCTGGTGCCCTGGGCCATCAATAAGAGGCCACCTGCCTATTTACCCCTTAGAGGGAGTATCTGCCTGGCATTTCTATCTTCAACACTTTTTTTTCTCCCATCATCTCAACAATTTTGTTCAAGGAGATGTAGTCCAAAATTTAAAAGTAAAATTCAATCTTGTCTACTACCTTGACGTCTGATAAAATCAGGAGGGACCCCAAATACACTAACCTCAAGTTTCCGTCTTCACTGTGCTCCCACGGAAAAAATCTCCTAGCTAAACAACCTCCTTATTAAGGGATCAGGTACAGGTCCTGCTTATTCCTCACTAAATGGATTTCAGTTTCCTGACAGCCTGCAGGATTATTCAAGCAAGCCAGTCATATCCTCCTGTAGGAGGCAGAAAACATCCCATCCTCTTGACACTATAAACCTTGCCTCTTGCAGCCCCTGGTGGTTCACTCGGTTCCCAAGGGCAATCTCCGTGTGGCCCTGCGTGGCATGCAGTGTCCTTGTCCCCCAGGCTGGGATGTGAATAATAAACTTCTGTTCATCTCACCTGTTCAGTGTTGGGTGGCATGCGGTAGGCCATTCTTATAACCCAAGGTCAGAAATTCCTCCTTCACCAATGGGGTGAAGAGGAGTCAACTAAAACAGGGGCCCACAGAATCTCCCTAAGAATTCCTTTTACCCCAGCCCCTCTGATCGGTGTCCTGAGAGTGCAGGTTACTTGCGAGTCAGGAGCAGAAGGCCACATCCTAAGATTCTTGAGTTTGAACCTCAGCTTTGCCATCAACTGGCTGATTGACCTCAGGTAACTTCCTGTATCTCTCTTATCTGCTGTATTGGTTAAGCATTCTCACAGGTACACATTTCACAATGATTGAAATGGATGTGGAGTGCGTCAGTCTGTAGGTTCTGCCATAGTCTCTGCTTTTCATTTAAAAAATAATTTGCTAGGATCTCCAGGTTTGCTGGGATCTCTGAATGGGTTGAGAACGGACATGAGATGGCTGCCAGGTCAAGCCTAGACTTGTATCATAGTCAGGGTCTCTTTAGAGATTATCTAAGTGTTTTCCCACCATGTTAGACCCAACATCTTTATTTACTTATTTATCTGCTTATTTTTAGGAGACAGAGTCTTACTCTGTTGCCCAGGCGGAAGTGCAATGGTACAATCATAGTTCCCTGTAACTTTGAACTCCTGGGCTCAAGGAAGCCTCCTGCCTCAGCCTCCCAAGTAGCTAGGACTATAGGTGCATATCATCACACCTGACTTTCCTTCTTCCCTCTCTCCCTCCCTCCCTTCCTTCCTTCTTTTCTTCCTTCCTTTTTCTTTTTCTTTTCTTTTTTCTTTTGAGATGGGGTCTCATAGGCTGGTTCCCACCCTATGTTGCCCAGGCAGGCCTTGAACTCCTGGCCTCAAGTGTTCTCCCACCTTGGCCTCCCAAAGCATTGGGATTACATTCAGGGAATGCAGATACCTAACAATTGGCCAAAGGGTTGTCCTGTCTAAGTTAGTAAAAAGGTGGAAGACAAAGATACATTATTTAGATTTACCAGATGAATATATAAAAAAAAAGAAACAAATAGAATTCCTGGAAACAAGTGATTATTGAAATTAAAACCCATTACTCATTAGATAGAACTACCATTCGACCCGGTAATCTCATTACTGGATATATACCCAAAAGCATAGAAATTGTTCTACCATAAAGGCACGTGCATGCATATGTTAATTGCAACACTATTCAAAATAGCAAAGACATGGAATTAATCTAAATGCCCTGGACTGGATAATGAAAGTGTGATACACAAACATCATGGAATACTATGCAGACATAAGAAGGAATGAAATAATGTCCTTTGCAGCAACATGGATGGAGCTGGAGGCCATTATCCCAAGTAAATTAAAACAACAACAGAAAGCCCAGAAAAACAAAAAACAGAATATCACATCATCTCACTTACAAGTGGGAGCTACACATTGAATACATGTGGACACAAAGAAGGGAACCATAGGCATTGGGACCTACCTGAGGGTGAAGGGTTGGAGGAGGGTTAGGATTGAAAGACTGCTTATTGGGTATTATGCTGATTACCTGGGTGACAAAATTATCTGTACACCAAATATTAACTTGCAATTTACCCGTGTTAACAAGCCTGCACATCTATCCCATGAATCTAAAATAAAAGTTGGAAAAAAATATTAGATGAAATAGAGTTTAGACTGGATGCAGCTGAAAGAAAACTTGGTGAATTGGTAGCTAGTACTGAGAAATCCACCCAGAGCCCAGCACAGAGAGATGAAGAGAAATATATAAGAGAAAGGGAAAACAATGATAATAAAAACAGAAGGTCTGGTAAATACCCAGTGGAAGTTTCAGAAAGAGAATGGAGAGAATGGCACAGAAGTAATATTCAAAGAAATAAAGAAAGGACTTTTTTTTAGAATTAAATTAAGACATGCATCTTCAGATTAAAAGTGCAAATTTGGAGTAAAGCAGAATAAATAAAAGGCAAACATGACTCAGCAAGATTTCTGACAATAGTTACTAGCTCATGCTTTTCTGTGAAGCAAATGGACCAGGAGCCAACTAAACATGAAAACCAAACTTCATTGATAATGGCCACTAATTGCTCATATCAATCCCGAGGTCCTATTGCACCTATATAAAGGGGATTCTTGAAAGGTGCAGATGCCTTTCCTTCCCCAACAAAGGGCATCCTCTGCGATGCTTCTTTGAGATGTAGCCATGGAAGGCAACAGGCAAGGGAGAGGCTCCCAAACAGCAAAAGTGGATCCTTCAGATTTATTGAATAAGGAAGTCACTCCAGCATTAGGTAAGAAGTACTCACATCCCTGTCTTACAGGATATACAATCTATATTATGGGCCAGTGATAATTTGTATATTTCTTCCTGTGTTTCCCTTTTGCAAGTAGGACTTTTTATTGCAGTCATTCTTGCCTCAGTCTACCATTTTATATTGGGTGCATTTGAAGTGGTTAAATTTATGTAAGCTTAGTCAACTTAATATGTAAAGGCTATAAACTTAACCGAGAGAACTGCTTTCACCCACATTCCAGAACTGGAGATGAATATAGTATCCAGAGAGACATTTTATTATCTTTCTTTGGGAGAGAGGTTGAGTGCATTTTACGTAGATGTTGGTTTAGAAAGTATTTTTAAAAATTTACAGTTATGTAGATTTCAGTGACCAAAAGGGGTAGACTTTAGAGAACACTCACTACTAATTTTACCACTGAGCATCCTTTCATCCTTCTTCAGGTAGCTAGATCCTAATTTACCCCTGGAACATTCCCTCTCCCACTCTGAAAATTCCATGGATTTGGGGAGTTCACATGGTGATGAGTATTGTGGCCTTGGCTTAAACCAATCCGTACATCCCATTTCCCTGGTCCCAATCATTTGTTTAAAGATTTAATTCTAGCCACTCCTAGTTAATTGAGTTGCCCAGAAAAAGTCCTTACTAGACTTGAATTTGGGAAGATCGGAGGAGATGCTACAGCCATATGATGAATGCTAAGAGGGAGCCTGACCAGCCTGAAGAGAAGTGGCGTGGAGAGAATCTTGTGGGAGCTGTAATTTGAGCCCTTGCTCAAATTGCACCTAAAAATAACACCTATTCCCTTGGTTTATTCAGCACTCTCACTTCTTCCATCTTTAAGATCGTTGTTTAACTTTCCTGCACAGGATTATCTGGGCAGTGCTACTATCCCAGGAATATCTAAGTCTGGGTTTAGGACCGAAGACATCTTAGAGGGACCACACTGAAGCAGCATGTGGCTGAATTCTGAAGACTCAGGTTTGAAACCCATTGTACCTCTGACTTCCTGTGTCATCTTGGGCAAGTGGGATTACTTCTCTGAGTTTCCATTTCCTTTTCTTTAAAATGGGATATAAAACTGCTTGGTCCTCTGTGAAGTTCTGGGTCATGCATAGTGTCTATTCCTAGGCTTATTCTTCAGAAAGGTTGGCTCTCTTGGTCCTGGAAGTCTTCTCTAAGGTAAAATCCCAGCTAGAATCTAAGACTTGGGGCCCTCTAAAGAGCATCCGTTCCAATGTACTGATCTTACAAATGGGGAAACTGAGGCCCAGAGAAAGGGAGATTCTACATCAAATTGGGCAGAGCTAGGATTCCAGCCCAGTCTCCTGAGTCCAGTATCATTGTCTTGCCTCTCTAGCTCACCACAGGGCCCCGGAGGCCAGAAGTGATGCTGTCAAGTGTGAGTTTTCCATGGTCTTTCTGGCACTCTGCTCTGTTTGGGTCACAGAGGTGTCCCCACATGATGCTCTCCACTGACCCCAGACTTGGATGCCAAACTCTCCTATGGTATTGATCAACCAGGCATCGTCTGCCATGTCCTTCCAAGATCCTGCCATCTCCTAATCTGTAACAGGAAAGTTTCTCAGAGACTCATTTTTTTCTCATCTGTAAATGGACTTGACATTAGTATCTACCAAGTTTTGTGTGAGGCTTAAATGTAATAAGACATGTTAAACCAAAGGAGATGGATTCTAGTGATTTTGGGAAATCTTTTCCCAAGCCACGCCTAGCTCTGTCCCACGGTTTAATAATCCAGTTTTTTTTTCTCTGTTTTCTTCCATGGGTAGTCATGATGGCAGTTTCTTAATGCCCAGCACTTGTTTTTCTTTTTGTTTTACTGGGTACCTAAAGTATTCCCTCATGACATACCACAGCCTTTGTTTCTTTAACCTTAGGTTAACTGGATGCCTTCCTCTAGGGAGACAGACACTCAGCTTCTGAAGGAATAAAGTGCAGAAGCCTGATCTGTACACCAACATCTCTCGCATGGTAATAAGTTGGAAGACACCTGAGACCCACCACTGTTGGTTAATTTCTCCTGCTAATTCTGTGATGGATGGATGTTTTTCACCCTTGCCCAGATTCTGCTTTACTGCCCCTCACCCATTCACTTGTGGGCCTGAAAGGACAGTTCACATTTCCAGGTTTTATGAGGACTATGACGAGCAGCTGGGGAGGAAATCCAAACATTGCAGAATTCAAACTTTCTTGGGTGGGGAAGGAAGTCCAAACCTTGCAGAATTCAAACTTTCTTGGGTGGGGAAATGCTAAGGATTGTTTAAGCCACCTGTTTCTCTGAAAGGTCTGGGAAAATCCGGCTGCCACATCTACCACCTGCGGATGACACCTCCAGAGGTGATTAAAATGACCCCACCTCCATTTCAGTCATCTCTTTCTCATCTGCTTTCCTGTCCCAGCTCGGGGATTTTCTTCCCCAGTACTCTCCCCACCACATCTGCTACTTCTCCTTACTTCCCAGCTCTGCGTCTCCATTCCCATTTGGTCATTATTGAATGTTTTATGTATTTTGTTTAAAACAACATTTCAAGCTAAGTTATAAAGGCAACTATAAAAGTTAGAGAATTGGATGAGGCTTTTGGGGTGAATTCATGGCCTCAGAGGAAGCAGGATGAAACTGTTTCTTAGAGTCACAGTGACCATCTTGGGACTGATGGAGGGACTGAGGTCCAGGGAAAGGTAGTAGCTGCCTTATTCACACAGGAATGAGCTGGGAAAACCTGGTCGCCTGCCAGACTCTAAAAGAGTTTTTTTGTTCTGTGTTGCTTTTTGGTTTTGAGACTGGGAAACGTAGTGAATTTTATGTAAGAACATAGTGACTTTTAGCTAAGGGTAAAGCTGAAATCTGCTATCAGAATGGGGAGACCTGAAATACATCTCCCTTAGGCCTGAGCGATGGGTTCCTTCCCTGCACCTCACACTTCAGGGGGCCCTGTGCCTTGGGGTATCTTCCTCAAAATTGTTTCTGTTCCCCTCTAGTGCCTGAAGCCAGCCAGGATCAATGGTGCCACTGGGGCAGAGAGTCCCAGCTTGGACTGAGACCTGCATGGGTCTGCCACTCTGTACTCCTTCCCCCATTGCTAGAATCTGGTGTAGTCTTCCTAACACCTTGGATGGCTCCATGTGTGCAGGACCCACCAGCTGCCAGGTTCCCCCTGTCACCAACACACTGGTAGTCAGGGACAAGGGGCCACACTATCAACCTTTGAGACAGTAATTGGAAACCAGTATTCAGGGGAGGCATAAAGGATGATGCATCCTCACAAGTAATAATGTAACCAACTTTAATAAATGGCGTTGGGAACTGCAGAAGCAAGCAGGTTCCATCAGCCAGGGTTCTTCAGAGAAACAGAACCAATAGGTGATTACCTGATTATCTACCTGTCTGCCTATCTATCTATCATCTATCTATCTATCTATCTATCTATCTATCTATCTATCTATCTATCATCTATCTGTCAGTTAAGATCTGTCTGTCTACCTACCTGCCTACCTACGAATAGGCCCAATCAAGTCTATTTTGTCAAGAAATAAGGCCACATTTTGTCAAACATTTAATGCGGCAGGGCCAGATGGGTCCAGACCCGAGGACCAGGCCTATTTAGTGAAAGACTGACAGCTCCCTGTGTGCTTAATGTGTGCAGAGACCCACCCGTGATGAAAACAATGTCTGCTGTACGGAGGGACAAGACACCGTGCTGAGTGCTTTTCAAATACTCCTCACAGCAACTGTAGGACACCAGAGGCAGAAATACTCTCATTTTACAGCTGACGTAGCTGAAGTTCAGAGAGGTTCAGCGATTTGCTTCCAACCTGTGAGACTGACTTTGAAGCTCAGGTTCTCAGCAACAATGTGGTGTCGACTTTTTATGCGTGCTCTTTTCTGTAGCCCTAGGCCTAGTGCAATACTTGGTGGTAGGAAATGTTAAATAACTTTTGTGTGAATGGATTGTATAAATGAATGAATGAATCTATAGGATTTAGGTAGAAGGCGATAGAGGGTGTGTGAAATAGATTTTTTTTTTTTTTGAGACGAAGTCTCGCTCTTGTAGCTCAGTGGTGTGATCTCGGCTCACTGCAACTCTACTTCCCAGGTTGAAGTGATTCTCCTGCCCCAGCCTCCTGAGTATTATCGGTGCACATTCCCACACCTGGCTAATTTTTGTATTTTTACTAGAGATGGGATTTCACCATGTCGGCCAGGCTGGTCTCAAACTCCTGACCTCAAGTGATCCACCCGCCTCTGCCTCCCAAAGTTCTGGGATCACAGGTGTGAGCTGCCATGCCCAGCCTTGAAATAGATTTAATGAGTCAATCTCAGGTTAAGATTGGGTTAGGAGCGGAAGTGTCCTCCACCAAACAGGTTCTGTTTGTGAGTAACCCGTTTTAGAAAATCTCAATCTTGTGTTGTATCATTAACCCGCTATGCAGCTTTGGGCCTGTATCTTCTTCTAAGGGATTCAGTCTCTTTCATACAAATTGCAGGTTTGGTCTAAGCGTTAGCATTTTCTGTAAAAGTTCAGACAATGCATATTTTAGGCTTTGCAGTAAATATTTTAGGTCCTCATTGCCACTGTAGTGGAAAAATAGGCTTAGACAACACATAAATTAATGGATGTATGGCTATGTGCCAATAAAACTTTATAAAAACAGGTAACTAGGTGGATTTGGTCCAAGGATATAGTTTGCTGATCTAGAAAACCCTTGAAGTCATCTTTAGTCTTAACATTCTATGATGTAAAGATTTAGAACCAATTGTGTCAAGGATAAAAATGATTATATATCATTATCCTCCTATGAAACCCATGGAAGACATTGCTAATTGGGCACAGGGCTCTTTTCTGATAAGAAAGGAGTTGGCTCTGATCAATTAAGCAATCAGTCAATCACAGATTATAAAAAAAGTAAGCTGTAGCATTCTTCTTTTCTTTTCTTTTCTTTTTTTTTTTTTTTTTGTTTTCGTTTTTTTTTTTTTTTTTTTTTTTTGAGATGGACTCTCACTCTGTCGCCATGGCTGGAGTGCAATGGTGCAATCTCAGCTCACTGCAACCTCCACCTCCCGGGTTCAAGTGATTCTCCTGCCTCTGCCTCCTGAGTAGCTGGGATTACAGGCACGAACTACCATGCCTGGCTGATTTTTGTATTTTTCATGGAGATAGGGTTTCACCGTGTTGGCCAGGCTGTTCTCTAACTCCTGAGGTGAAGTGATCCACCTGCCTTGCCCTCCCAAAGTGCAAGGATTACAGGTGTGAGCCACCATTCCCAGGAAATCACACTGCCATGTCTGTACCTATGCAACAATCTTGCATGTTCTTCACATGTACCCCAAAACCTAAAGTGCAATTAAAAAAATAAAAATAAATAAAAAATAAAATAAATAAATAAATAAAACAAATATTTCAAAAACTCCAGATACTTTCTTAAGTGTGGCTCTGAGGAAAACAGGAACAAACAGAGAGAAAGAGAAGAACAGAAACTCTGTGAGAGAAATCAAATTGTCCCCTGGGTGGTGGAGGTGAGAACAAAAATCTTGACCTGAGAATGTCATTACCCACTGGTGGAAGTCATACCCTCCAATTCTCTCTTACCTGCCCTACTAAGTACTCCAACTAGGAGTGAATGCACCTGGCTCATAGTAGTGACCCCATGCATATTAATTTTCTTCCTTTTCTTTTTCCACCAAAATTTGATTGATGATTGATTGATTGATTATGTCCAAGTTTTCTGATCCACCAAAATTTAAACCATGGAGTAACTTTTGCATAAAGGGATCTGCTGCCAGTTGACTGTCTGGCTGCAGAATACTTACATACTTCATGTGGGGCCATTGCTATTTGATAATGAGTGGGTTTTTCATGTCTGTCAAAAGTTCCATGAACCTTCACATGGGAGAATTCCAAGCATGAAGGTAAGGAGTCAAGAGCTTGGAGTCTGTAGCCAGATGAGTTTGATTGAATTTATTTTATTTTGACATGGTATTGTTCTGTCCCCTAAGCTGGAGTGCAGTGGCACAATCACAGCTCACTGCAGCCTCAAACTCCTGGCTTAAATTGATCCTCCTGGCTCAGGCTCCCAAGTAGCTGGGACTACAGGCATACATCATCACGGATGGCTAATTTTTAAAAATTTTTTGTAGAGATGGGGTGTCAGTATGTTACCAGGGCTAGTCTCCAACTCCTAGTCTCAAGAAATCCACACACCTCTGCCTCCTGAGTAGCTGAGACTGCAAGTGTATGATGCTACAGTCAGCTATGGGCTGAATTTTAGAGATAATAATCACTCTCTTTATAATTAGAAGAAATCTATGAAGACTGGGTACCATATAGAATGGGTTTAATTTTTTGCTATCATGTGAGATCTGTAAGGGATTTTGAGAAATTTTAGAAAGCAATCCTGTAAGATCTCAAATTATCTCATAGCTAAATCTTAATTACAGTGACTGATGAGTTGCTTTTCCCCTTTATCTCAGATTCATTTCAGTTCTCTTTAGTAGGAAGGGATACAATTCATTTATTCTTTTCAGAGTCCCTTCATGTCTTTAATCTCATAACCCTCTGAGAAAGGCTGACTTGTTAGTATCATTTCATTTCACAGCTGGGAAAACTGAGCTCCAAAGAGATTTGCTGAGAGCAGAGCTCTTCTTCAGCTTTCACTTGTTGAGTGAGTGCTTTCCCCGTGTCAGGCACAGAACAGGCACTGGGGATATAACGGTGTAAATATTTCAGGGAATTAAATATTGGTTGGTTGACTGAGCTGAAGTTTTGAGAAAGAAACTGCATTGAGCAATCAGCAGAGTTTCACAATGCCTGAGAGTCCAGTAATGTGAGAATCAGAATTAGTAACGTGAGAATAGTATATATTACACAAAGTCTCCGCTGAGAGTCTGTATCTGGTTTCAGTTTGAGGTCCAGGTAGCACCTTTGCAGTTGACCACGTCTTCCCCTCTCCAACTACAAGGCTTATGGCCTGGGGTCTTGTGATGTTTAGGGCTCAGCTGGACACTGAGATGGCCTTATCAGCCAACCTCCCAGGCCAACCTCTTCCATTTCTTTCCTGGGAGTTACTGTGTTGGCTTTATAGCCTTGCCAGGAATAGGAAAGATAAACCATCTCCCTTCCTGCTTACGCAGTAATAGCTGGGAGGAGCCAAAAGAATTCTGGTGGGGCCACACCCACTGCATTGGTGAAAGAATAAATAGTGAGGTTTGGCACTGGCCATCAGAGTCACTCTGCCTTCACCATGAAGTCCAGCAGCCTCTTCCCCATCGTGGTGCTTCTTGCCCTGGGAACCCTGGCACCTTGGGCTGTGGAAGGTGCTAGAAAGTGTAAGTTGGAGTCACTCTGGTCCAATCTGGGCTGCAAGGTCAGAGGCAGGGTCTCCTGGTGGGGTAGGTGTGTCCCCTCCTGTAGGCTCTGATCCCTCAGCTTACTTTCAGGAGACCTCCTTGAGGGTGAGTGGAATACATATCTGGCTGAGCTCAAGGTCTCTGCGAGGGTTTCTGAGCTTCTGGAAATGCTTCATTTCTGCCACCATCCTGTCAGCCCAGGCCGCTCTCTCTCTCCCTCTCTCTCTCTCTCTCTCTCTCTCATACTCTGCCTTCTTCTACTTCACCTGTCTGTGACTATCAAATCATTCGTTTCTGACTCTGCTTCTTCTTTGTGTCTCTGCGTCTGCTCTTCAGTTTCTGTGTTTTTGCCTGGGGCTTCAGCTCTCAACATCTCTCGTGCTGGTTCTGTTTATCTTTGTTTATCTCTCTTCATCTCCATCACTCTCAGCCTTCCTCTCTGCCTGTGTTTAGCCTTGTTCTGCTACGGTGTGTGAGACCTTGATTGGAAGCCTTCTGCCCTTTTCCTGGGTCTGAAACATCCCCTGTCCATGTGGCTAATTTAATCAAGCCCATCCATCCACCTGGAGATCAGGCAAGCATATCCCTTTGGGCTTTGTGGATGGCCACTGAGGTAAAGGTCTCTCCTCAAAAGTGGTGCTTTGCCCAGGAGTCACGATGGCTCCTCAGGGCTCAGCCTCCTCCTGATCTCTTGACTTTCTCTTAAAAGCCTTCAAAGCTGGAGTCTGTCCTCCTAGGAAATCTGCCCAGTGCCTTAGGTACAAGAAACCTGAGTGCCAGAGTGACTGGCAGTGTCCAGAGAAGAAGAGATGTTGTCCTGACATTTGTGGCATAAAATGCCTGGATCCCGTTGATACCCCAAACCCAAGTAAGCAGGTGGGGGAACTGGGTAGAGACGAGTGAGCCTGAGGACACAGCATTAGGGGAATGGGACTGGGTGATGGGTCCTGCCAGGCCTCCTTGTCAATCAGTCAATGAATCACACTGCCCTAAGAAGGAAGTTAGCCAGCAGCTGGTGAAGCAGCAGGCTGTCAGGAGGTCAGCCTTCCAGACAGCCATCCAAGCATTTAGATAACCAGGCAGTTGGAAGCCTCCCACCTACTGAGCACTGGACAGCTGGCCACCTGCATCAATGGGGGCCTGATGTTCCAGGGGAGCCAGGTGCTATGTTTTGGGGGTGCCTTAGGGAGAAGGTGGTGGTGATAGAAGTGGGGAGGGGATGATTCTCCCCCCCCCGCCCCGCCCACTCCGCTCAGGCTGGAGCAGGAGCTCACTCTAAGAAGTGGAGATGGGAGGGGTTGTGTAAAGTACAAGGCCTCTGACCGGCAGCTTCACTCTCACCCAGGAAAGAGAAAGTCTGGGGAGTGTCCAGTGGTTTATGGCCAATGTATGATGATTGACCCCCCCAATCACTGTGAGTTGGATGGCCAGTGCGATGGTGACTTGAAGTGCTGCATAGGCATGTGTGGGAAAACCTGTGTTTCCCCTTTGAAAGGTAAGCAGGGGGCTGAGGCACACTGAGCTCCCTCCCTCCAGCCCTCTCAGCCTCAACCCTCTAGAGGCCCAGGCATACGAGCAGGGAGAGTCCTGACCCCCTACTCCAAGCAGAGCCTCTGTCTGACTCCTTTGTCCTTCAAGAGAACTGTTCTCCAGGTCTCAGAGCCAGGATTTCCATAGAATCACCTGTGGCTTTGATTCTATTCTAGTGTCTCTGGGTCCTGGGGAAGTGACTTTCCGAGTCTCAGTTTCTTTATCGGTAAAATAGACATAATGAAATTGAAAGTGCTTTGCCAAGAACTATATGCACTAAGAATTTATTATTCAGGTTGTATCCATCTTGTTTTCTGAAGTTAAATTCTGAAGGATCAGTGGAATTTGAGGATTATCCAGTTCAATACTTTGAGTTTAGAGTTTTACAGTGAAAACAAGACTTGTCTCCTGACACCAAGTATCTTTATAGCACCATCTTGCTATTTTGTCTGTCTCAGGAGGATCCTTGGGCAGGAGGAAGGATGTGGACATGATTTGGCTGCTTTCTATGCTGAAGCTCTTATTTGATTTTCTCTCACAGCTTGATTCCTGACATTTGGAGGAGGCTCTGGAGTCCTGCTTGGTGTGGTCTGGGAATTCCTTTTCCACCCCCAGGCTTGGATGGCTGGGCACTTGAGAATTTAGTGCCACCACTGATATCCTCCTTTGGGGAAAGGCTTGACACACAGCAGGCTTTCAAGAAGTGCCAGCTGATCAATGAATAAATAAACAAGCCTATTTCTCTTTGTACATCCTGTTTCTGTGATTCACTGGGGGGTATGAATGGGGTGGGAGGCTATGAGGGAAGTCTGGATATGAGGCCTCCCTCACCCTATGGATACATAGTGGGAGGAAGAGGCTTAGGGACTAAGGGGACTTGAATTTATGTCATGAGTCTGAAAGTGCTGGTTCTGTGATTTTGGACAAGTGATTTTATCTCCTAAATTTCAATTCTTTTGTCTGTGAAGTGGCAATAAAAGTCAGCTTCTCATAGCATTTGGAGCATTGGAGAAATGCACTGTGTGTGTAATAAATAGCAATGTTACTAGGCCACAGCAGCTTCTCAAAAAATTGGGGCTCTTTGTTGCCTACTGCAGTGATTCTGAGTCTCTTTCTTTTCCTCTCTCTTCCAAGACACTATTTTTTCTGTTTTAAGATGAGAACATTGCCATAATGGATAACATTTAGGGCACACTATTGGCCATACCATGCAAGGGTGGTGGTGACCTTGACTCCATGGAGCAGGAGTAGCAGGAACCGGGACTGCTAAGAGCTAGGGAGCAGGCAGAGGGCCTTGCTCCACATTGCTTTGCCCTGTGGACTCCAGAGGAAAGAGACAACTTGATTAGACAAGATTTTTAAAAATATTGTAATTCAGTCATTTCCTGGAAAAAGTCATTACACTAAAAAAAAACTTCCTTATTACTTTTGACCAATGCTCTAAGAGCAGCCACGGAATTTATTAAATTAACAATTCAATGAAGAGGAAAAACAGGGAGAGCCAATTTACTTATTTGATGAGTGTGGCAGTCACCCTCCACATTGGCCCCCAGTGAGTTCGCCTCTTAGTATACACACCTTTGTGTAGCCCCCTCCTGAATTTTTCCATGGTTGGTCTGTGTGAGAGTTAGTTACGTCCTCACGAAGTTAGGTGATAAAATGATTTGAAGGCATTCTCTCTCTCCTCAATCACTTACTCTGGGGACATTCTGTTGCCAGGTCATGAGGACACTCAGGCCATCGGTTCAGCAGCCCACAGGGTGAGGATCCAACACCTCTGGCTAAGAGCCCAGGAGGAATGGAGGCCTACTCACAAACACATGAGTGAGTGAGTAGTGCATTTTTCAGTCTTGTTCTAGTCTTGTTTTGTTTTTCTGAGACAGAGTCTCTGTCGCCCAGGCTGGAGTGCAGTGGCGTGATCACGGTTCTCTGTAGCCTTGAATTCCTGGACCAAGGTGGTCCTTCTGCCTTTGCTTCCTGAATAGCTGGGACTACAAGTGCACATCACCACATCCAGCTAATTTTTAAAAAACGTTTTGTAGAGACAGGGTCTTGCTGTGTTGGCCAGGCTGGTCTTGAACTCCTGGGCTCAAGTAATCCTCCTGCCTTGGCCTCCCAAAGTGTTGGGATTACAGACACGAGTCACTGCACCTGGCCCCTCTAGTCTTGAAAAGACTGCAGTCCCAGCAGACAGCTTAACTATAATCCCACAAGGGCCCTGAATCACAACCACCCAACTAAGCTGCTCTTGGATTCCTGACCCTCAAACTATAAGCTGATGTTAATGGTTTTAAGATGCTAAGTTTTGGGGAAAGTTTAGTAATACAATGAATTTAGCAAAAATTTGATACTACAACCAAATATGGACAGTAAAAGAAAAGGTAATTATGAGCCAATGTCTTCTATACACATAGGTGTAAAGATCCCAAGTAAAATGCTAAAAATTAGAATTCATCAAGTTTTGAAAGCTTTCATAAAGTTCAAGGTGAATGTGAATTTTTAATTAAAATTAAAAATAGAAATGAATCCAGAAAAGGAAACCTACCTGAAATTCTGTAGCAAAATCTACATTAAGTTAATTTATCAGAGGAATTGTCACTGAAGTCAAACAATAAGGATCATAACTATTTTCAACACTGTATGAAATATATAAAACTGTGCAATCTGATGAGATAAAGGAACACGTATATAAGATTGGAAGAAAGATATAAAATGGTCATTGTTTGCGGACAGTATCATTTCCTGTATAACAATTTGAGACATTCAATAAGACTGATAAAATAAGATTTACCAAAGTTGCTGGGTATAAGGCCTGCACAAAATACTATAGCGTTTCTACATATTGTTTATAACCAGTCAGAAATAATAGAAGTAGACATAAATGATCAAAGAAACAAATGCTACAAAATATTTAGGAATAAGCCCTGAAATTGTGCCAGACCTTCATGGATTAAAAAAAAAAAGTTTTAGAAATAAAGGTCTAAAATATGAACTCAGTAGTTAAAACAATAATGTTTATGTTTGGGAAGACTTAATAAGGTAAAGATAATAATTTCTTTAAAATTATTTCTAAATCCAATGTGATTACAATAAAAAACCTAATGCAATTTTTGAGAAGAACTTGACAAAATGATCCTACAGTTAATGTATTAGTACAAAGGTTACAGTCGAGCCAGTAGAATTTTTAAAAAATACAAGAATGGAGGGTAGCCAATTTAGGTATCAAAAGGTATTAATGATACAATAATTAGTGTAGTATGATGTACATGATAAACAAATAGTCCAGTGGAATAGAATACCTACAAGGATATCCTGAGAGTGGTACTGTAAGAAAAAAAAGAATATTTACAAGGAAACCTATACATTTGTGAACATTTATTACATGAAAGGGAAGAATTTAATTACAGCTGGGTAGAGCAAAGCTCAAACTAGTAATGAAAGCAATTGACTTTTTTTTTCTTTTAAAGTTCAAACTGATAACTTTATAGAGTTTAACAATAATATCTAATGTAGTTGTTTGATTCCTGTTTATTCTTTTCAGTCATTACATTTACAATTTTTTAAAATTTATTTTTGTTTTTAATTGATAAATTATAACTGTATATATGTATGGGGTACAATGTGGAATGATTAAATAAAGCTAATTAACATATCCATTACCTCACATACTTATTTTTTGTGCTAAAAACACTAGAAATTTACTCTCTTTGCAGGTTTGAAATAGATAACACATTGTTGTAAACTATAGTCACCATGCTGTGCAATAGATTTCAAAAACTTACTCCTTTTGTCTAACCAAAACTGGGTATTTTGACCAACATCTTCTCTCCCCAATCCTAGCCTCTGGCAACCACCATTCTATTCTACTTCTATGGGTTCAACTGTTTTTTATGGAGGTGAGGTCATCCACTACTTGTCTTTCTGTGCCTGACATTTCATTTAGCATGATGTCCTCTAGGACACTAATGTCACAATGGCAGGATTTCCTTCTTTTTAAAGGCTGAATAGTGTTCCATTGGAGATATAGATATATATATAGCATTTTCTTATGTATTCATCCCTTGATGGACACTTGAGTTGATTTCACATCTTGGTAATTGTGAATAATGATGTAATGAACATGGAAATGCAGATATCTCTTCACCATGCTGATTTCATTCTGTTCAGATACATACCCAGAAGTGGAATTGCTGAATCATATGGTAGTTACATTTTTAGTTTTCTGAGGAATCTTTATAAAGTTTTCCACAATGGCTGTACTAATTTACATTTCCACCAACAGTGTGCAAGTGTTCCCCTTTCTCTACATCTTCTCCAACACTTATCATTTGTCTTTTTGATGATAGCCATTATAACAGGCATGAGGTGATATAGTGTTTTTTTCACTGTGGTTTTAATTCGCATTTTTCTAATAATTAGTGACGTTGAACTTTTTTGTATATATCTGTTGACCATTTATATGTCTTCCATTTGTAACTTACTTTGAGAAATGTCTATTTGGGTCCTTTGGTCATTTAAAAAATCACATTTTCTTGCTATTGAGTTGTTTGAGTTTCTAATATAGATTTTGGATGTTAATGCCTTATTGGACATACAGTTTACAAATATTTTCTCCCAGTCTGTGGGTTGTCTTTTTACTCTACTAATTATTTTTCTTTACTGTGTAGAAGCTTTTTAATTTGTAGAAGCAATCCCATTTGTCTATTTTTGGTTTTGTTGCCTGTGCTTTTGGGGTCAAATGCAAAAAATCATCGACCAGGCCAATGTCATGGAGCTGTTCCTCTGTGATTTCTTCTAGTAGTTTTACAGTGTTAGGTCCTACATTTAAGTCTTTAACCCATTTTGAGTTGATTTTGCATACAATTTGAGTTTGATTTTGTGATAAGGAACCAATTTCATTCTGCATATGGATATCCAGTTTCCCCAACACCATTTGTTGAAGACTGTTCTTTTCCCATTGTCTGTTCTTGGCACCTCTGTCAAAAATTAGTTGATAATAACTGTATGTATTCGTTTCTGGGTTCTCTATTCCATTCCATTGATTGATGTCTTTGTTTTTATGCTAGTACCATGCTTTTTTGATTACTATAGGTTTGTAATATAGGTTGAAACAAGGTAGTATGATGCCTTAGTTTTGTTCTTTTTGCTCAAGATTGCCATGCTGAGCTGTATTGGTGCTCCTTGGTATGTTATATGCACCTTTTCTTTTGCTGCATTCAGAACTCTTTGTCTTTAATTTTTGGTAGTTCAATTACAATGTGTCTTGGTGAACTCTTCTTTGGGTTGAATTTGGAGCCCTCTGAGCTTCCTGTGCAAGATATGTCTATCTGCCCAGGTTTGGAAACTTTTTAGTGATAATTTCTTAAACTTTCTCTCCTCTTCTCTCTTTTCTTTCTGTGATATTGAAAATTGGCTCTCTTGATGTTGTCCCATAGATTTCACAGGCTTTCTTTATTCTTTTCCATTCTTTTAAAATTTTTTCTCCTCTGACTGGATGATTTCAAATGATTTGTCTTTGACTTTGCTTATTCTTTCTTCATCATTATCTAGTCTGCTGTTGAAACTCTATTGCATTTTTTATGTCAGTTGTTGTATTCTTCAGCTCAAATTTTCTGTTTGGTTTTAAAAATGTTATAAACCTCTCTGTTTAATTTCTAGTTTTGTTCTTGAATTGTTTTCATGATTTCATTAAAATGTTTACCCATATTCTCTTGTAATTTGCTGTACTTCTTTAGAAGAATTATTTTGAATTCTTTGCCAGGCAATTTGTGTATCTCCAATTCTTTGTGTCAGTTACTGGAGGTTTGTGTTCTCTTGGTGGTGTCAAGTATTCCTAATTCTTATATTCTTGCAAATATGTCTGCACATTTGAAGAAGCAGTCACCCCTTCCAGACTTTGTGGACTGGCTTATGTAAAGAAAGACTTTTACCTGCAGAGAGATAGGAAGGAAAAGAGGCATATTGAAGTATGTTATAGCACCAGGTCTAGTGGAGTAGGGCAGCAAGTGTAGGGGGTGTGGTGGTTCCAAGTCCAGGGGGTGCTGAGTCTGGCTCAAGCAACTGGGGTCTGTGATGTTGGTATATGCGTGGTCCTTGGTAACAAGGAATGGCTACTGAGGCTGAAAGGGCTGTTGTGTCCTCAGCTGTGCCTCTGTATCCAGCAGTCAGGGGCTGGGCCAGCAGTGACGAAGGCCAGAGCTAGCAGTGTGTGTACATTTTGCTGCAGAGGCCGGCTATAGGCATATCAGTGGCAAAAGAGGCCAGCTGCTGGCTCATATATGGCTGGGGTCAGAGACAGAAACTGGGGATGGCAAACAAGTCATCATAGTCTTTAGGGAAATGCAAATAAAAATCTCAATGAGATGTAACTATATATCTATTAGATACCAAAAACCAAAACCACAAACAAACCCCCATTAATATGAATTCCTATCAATAATGTAGAGCAATGAAAACTCTCATACATTGCTAGTGAGAATGAAAAATGGTATAGCCACTCTGAAAATAATTTGGCAGTTTCTTATAGCTGTATACTTGCCATACTACCTAGCAATTCCACTCCTAGGAACTTAACCAAGAGAAATATAAACCATATCCACATAAAAACCTGTGCCTGCACACTTATAGCAGTTTTATTCACAATTGCCAAAAACTGGGAGCACCCCAAATATCTTTCCACTAGGGGATATGTAAACAAACTGTGGAGTACATTTAGCATTGGAAAGGAACAAACTGCTGATGACATAGATGAATCTTAAATACATCATGCTAAGTGAAAGAAGACAGACTCAAAAGACTAAATATCATTTGATTCTGTTTATATGACACCTGCCAAAAGGCAGAAGTACAGGGACAGAAAGCACATCAGTGGTTGCCAAGGAATGCGAGTGGAGGAAGGTATTAGCTAGAAAGTGTGCATGAGAATTTTATAGGTGATGGAACTATTTTGATTGTGTTGTGGTTATGGCTGCATCTATTTGTCAAAATTCATAGGACTGTGTAAATTGGGTAATTACAATTAACAAGATAGACACAGTTCTTCCCCTTTAGGATCTTATATTCTCACGGAGACATCCCCCAGTAAACTGGTATTGACGATCCTCAGCGATTGCCATTAAGAAAGTGGAAAGTGCAGGGGGAGATGGGGAGCAGATGAGGGGCTCCCAAATCAGAGACAGAGAGAGGTGGAGTAAAAGTTGTGTGGTGCCTACACTAGGGAGGGCACCAATCAGATACATGGCCTAGAATGTCAGAGTCTGACAGCCACACAGCAGCCACATGAAGGTTTGGGCAGCCTTACTGCAGGAGCTGCACCCCACTCAGGCTTAATTGCTTAGCCTGATGGCTGGGCAAGGTGATCCATGCCTGTAATCCCAGCTAGTGGGAGAGGGAGGCTGAGGCAGGTGGATTGCTTGAGCCCAGGACTTCACAACCAGCCTGGGCAACGTGATGAAACCCTGCCTCTACCAAAAATACAAAAATTAGCTGGGTGTCGTGGCAAATGTCTGTAGTCCCAGCTGCTTGGGAGGCTGAGTGGGGAAGATTGCTTGAGCAATGCAGATGAGGAGGTCCAGACCTGTAGGAGCCATTTTGGGATTTAAGGTGGAAAAGGCTCTTGACGCCCACTTGGCTTAGGTCAAGGAGTGCTCCATATGCTTCCGATTGGCTCCTTACAGTTCTGCACTGAGGGTGGGGCCAAAATGCCACTTGGAATAAAGCATTTCTAGCTTGTGAGGAGAAGGACTGGAGTACCTCAGACCATCAGATGTTGTGAGAACTCACCCACTATCACGAGAACAGCATGGGGGAACCACCCCCATGATCCAATAATCTTCCGCCTTCAACATGTGGGGATTACAGGTCCCTCCCTTGACACATGGGGATTACAATTTGAGAGAAAGACTCAGTGGGCTTGAAGCAGAGAGGAAGGGCTCTCCAGCAGGAGAAGAGAGGGCTACAGATAAAGAGAACTAGCCCTAGTTCTCACCAACATCTACATTCTCTGCTTGTTCCTGGGCACACAGGAAGACTGAATTTTCCATCTTTTTCAGTCGACTGTAGCTATATGACTGGGTTTGGGTCAATGAAATGTGAGTGGAAGGGATATGTGCTGATTCTAGACCTGGCCCATAAAAACATTTTTTTCTCTGTTGGCAGCATGGAGAGGTTTCCAAGGCCCTAGAGAAGAATGTAGATACACAATGGGAGGGGCCTCAGACCCTAAATTACTATGTGTATCACAGTTCCCTTCACCCCATATATGGAACAATGATATGAGCAAGAAACAAGCTCTTACTGTGCTAAGCCACTGAGATTGGAATCTGTTTATTTCATGAATGATATAGTTTTTGACTACTGTTTGGAGTTCAGTTTCAGTTCACTGTATGGCCTGGCTTCATTTCCTGCCTTGAGTTCATGCAATGTCCCATTTCATCACAAATCCTACATCCTCTAGTCCATCTTTCAATAGGACTAGGGATGTACAATAACGTGAAGAATCAGACACTTATTTTACTGCTTCTGGCAGGATTGTCAACTGCAAGTGAAAAACTTTCCTGAAACAAATTTATTCGTAAGAGATCCCACCAAAAGTTACGCTATTTTAGTCCAAGCGTTTTTCATCTAAAGCCATACAGAACTGCTGGGGAAGATTTCTGTGTTCACCTCTGTAGTGTTACGATATATATATTGCTTTTCACCCTTGGTTCCTGGCTCATGACTCCTAAAATTCATAGGAACTCTGAAGTGCTGTCTTTTGTGTATCTTTTATCTGATAGGTTCAGGGTGCAGCTGGTTACTAGGAAGACCGAGGCAGGACAGAGGGTTGGGACTTTCAGTTCTACCTCCATCCTCTGGGGAGGGGAGAGGGGCTGAAGTCAAGTCAATTACCAATGACCAGTGGTTTAATCAATCATGCCTACATAATGAAACTTCCATAAAAACTTAAGAGGGCAGGGTTCAGAGGACTTCTGGATAGCTGAACACATAGAGGTTCCTGGAGGATAGCTCACCTGGGGCAGGGGCATGAAAGCTCTGTGCCCCTTCCCGCATCTCTCGCCCTGTGCATCTCTTCATCTGTATCCTTTGCAATATCCTTTATAGTAAGCCACAAAACGTAAATGTTCTCTTGAGTTCTGTGAGATGCTCCAGCAAATTAATTGAATCCAAAGAGGGAGTCATGGAAACCTCTACTTGAAGCCAGTTGGTAGGAAGTTCCAGAGGTCTGGACTTGTGCCTGGGTGTAGGAGGGGGTGGTCTTGTGGGACTGAGCCCTCAATCTGTGGGATCTGACACTATCTCCTGTAGATAGTGTCAGAACTGAATTGGAGGACACCTAGCTGGTGTCCACTGCGTGGTGTATGGGAAAAATCCCCACACCTTTGGTCCCATAAGTCTCCTTCTATGTTGGTGATTGTTGTGGTTGGGCGAGAACAGAAGAAAAACAGTTTGTGAAAGTTTTTGCCTAACAATTTTTTTGTTCCCTTACACTATACAGAACTGTCCTCCCCCTGCTCTGAATTACCAAGTCTTTCCCAGTAGGAATATTTCTTTGAACATTCCCTGTAATGCTGGAGAATTCCCTGTATGTTTCTCCTCCCAACTCTTTTCCTTCTCCCCAAATTCTCTTTCTTAAAAAAATGTACATTTCCCCCTCTGTGCTATCATATTTCCTTTTCATGGAATGTGCCACCCATCACCACAGAATATTACAATTAAATGATCTTCATTCACCAGGTTTTCCAAACATCCAACAATTTTCCCTTACGTACGTTTCAGGTATTTGGTGGGGAAAGGTGAAATCAAATTTCAGTGTATGTTGGTTCTGTGTGGTAGAGTGGTGGTATGGTCCAGAAGAGGGAAGGAAGAAATCAATCTTTAGGGGATGGGGAGGAGAAAAATGGTTGTAGTCTTCCCCTCTGACTTGGGTTTACTCTCAACTAACTTATATAAAATCAAATATGTGGATGATAAGATTAATTTTTCTCTGAAAGCCCCAAAAGGTTGATATAAAGAAATCCAATCATGTTACACATGGTCCATTGACTCAGACCTTATTGTGCTAAGAGAGAATCTTCCCCTTCAATACTTGGGGTTACATTTTAATCCTGACCTACTGCTATGGTATGAATGTTCATGTACTCCCAAAATTCACATGTTGAAAGTCTAACCCCAATATGATAGTGTTAGGAGGGTGGATAGACTTCGGGAGGTAATTAGGTTTTAAGGGCTCCAATCTCATGAATGGGATTAGTATCCTCATAAAAGAGACCCCAGAGAGCCAGCCCTTCTATCGTGTGAGGACACAGTGAGAAGGCAGCATCTATGGACCAGGAAACAGGCCCTCACCTCACACCAAATCTGCCTCGATCTTGGACTCCAGCTTGCAGAACTGCGGGAAACACACATCCCTTATTTATAAGCCACCCAGTGTAAGGTGTTTTGTTACAGCAGCATGAACAGGTGAAGACACTAGATGACAATAGTGTTCTGTGCCCAAATTGCATCTCCCTGTTCCCTTGGCATTCCCCTTTTTAAAGAAGAGAATGTGGGAAATTTTCTTTTATCCTTACTCTTTCCAAATAGACGTGACTTCATGGACGTTAGCTTGAGGTGTTTCATTTTCTTCCAACTAAACTAACCTTGATTCAGCCTTTGAAGGTAGAGGCAACAAGGGTCTTTGAGGAAGTGCTGGGCCAGGCTTCAGGAACCGTGGTTGAAACCCAATTCTGCTGCCTCGGGCATATTCCTGGACTCCTCATTTTTATAATGAAGGGATGATTCAGCTGACCTTTAAGGTCCCACTTTATTCTGCTATTTTACAAGTTAATGATTCATAAGGCACCTTTGGGGAAAATCCCAGGTAGGATGGGCCACCTCACCTAGTCCTATAAATTCCCTGTAGTTGAAGGTTTCCCCCTCTGTTTTTCAGTCCCACCTCGGCCCTTCTCTGTGGCTGTGGTCCGTTTCTATGTGAACCTGCTTACCTGGTAACTTATGAGTGTCTCATTTAGCCACAGCTAGGAAGTCAAAGACAGTCTGTCTAGTAATATTCTCAGTGCACAGATGGGGAAACTGAGGCCCAAAGATGCTGTGATGCCTTCAAGACCAAGGCACTTGAGCCCCCAGTTGCTGGGACTGACACAGATGGGTCCCTTTTTAGGAATTTCCCTGGGTCAAAGTAAGCTGTTTCATTCACGGTTTTACCCTATTCCCAGGGGCAACCAGTATCCACTGACTGTTTGATGTTGGGGTGCAAAGGCCCAGTTCCCTTCTTCAATTAGGGACACCTCTGAAGGGCCCTCCTAGCTCCAGATCTCCTCATGGGTTCAGTAGAGGCTTTGTTGCGACTGAGTTGTAGTTCAACTTTTCGTCTATCCAGCCTTGTTCCTTGTTTTTTTCTTTTCAAAAAAGTATTGTTTTTACAAAAATTAGTTGGGCATGGTGGTGTGCACCTGTAGTCCCCAGCTACTTGAGAGGCTGAGACAGGAGAATTGTTTGAATCTGGGAGGTGGGGGTTGCGGTAAGACAAAATCATGCCACTGCAATCCAGCCTGGGTGACAGAGCAAGACTCTGTCTCAAAAAATAAAATAAAAATGTATTGTTTTTAGCTGAAAAATAAAAAAGTATATATTTATGGTGTACACCATGATGTTATGAAATATGTATACATTGTGGAATGGCTAAATCAAGCTAATTTATATATATATGCATATATATTACCTCATATATTTACCATTTATTTGTTGTGAGAACACTTAAAACTGATTATCAGTATACAATACTTTGTTATTAACTATAGTCATCATGTTGTATAACAGATCTCTTCAACTTATTTCTTCTATCTAACTGAAATTTTGTGCTCCTTAACCAACATCTACCCAGTCCACCTCCCCACTCCCCATCCCCGGTAGACATTATTCTATTCTCTGCTGCTCTGAGTTGGATTTTTGAAAGTGTAAGTGAGATCATGTAGTATGTGTCTTTCTGTGCCTGGCTTATTTCATTTAATATAATGCCTCTGGGTTCATTCACATTGTCACAAATGACAGAATTTCTTTCTTTTTACTTTTTTTGGTTTGTTTTGCCCCCCGAATTTCCTTCTTTTTAAGGCGGAATTGTATCCCATTGTGTGTTTATAAACCACATTTTCTTGATTCATCCATAGATGGACACTTAGGTTGATTCCATATCTTGGCTGTTGTGAATGGTGTTACAATAAGCATGGGAGTACACATATCTCTTCAACATAGTGACTTCATTTTTTTGGGATACATACACACTAATGGGATTGCTGATTCATATGGTAGTTTTATTTTTAATTCTTTGAGAAACTCCCATTCTGTTTTTCATAATGCTGTACTAATTTACATTCCCACCAACATTGTGTAGGGGTTCCCTTTTCTCCACATCCTTGCCAACACTTTTGTCTTTTTGATAATAGCCATTTTAATAAATATGAGGTGATATCTCATTGAGATTTTTATTTGCATTTCCCTGATTATTAGTGAGGTTGAACATTTTTTTTCATATATCTGTTGGGCATTTATATGTCTTGAGAAATGTCTATGCAAGTCCATTTTAAAAATTGGGTTATTTGTTCTCTTATTACTGAGTTGAGTTTTTTTAATGCAGTTTGAATATTAACCCCTTATTAGCTGGATGGTTTGAAAATATTTTCTCCCTTTGTGTGGGTTGTCTTTTCACTTTGTTGGCTGCATCTTTAGCTGTGCAAGCCTTTTAGTTTGAGGTAGCCCCACTTGTCTCTTTTTGATTTTGTTACCTGTCAGCCCTGCTTTCTTTTCCCAGAACACTCCCTAGCAAACCCTCTTTGCACAAACGTTTTCCTCTGGGACTGTTTCCCAGGAAACATGGCTTAAGGAAGATTATAAAAGTTAATCACTATCCAAAAACCGGAGAAGAAAAGTAGAAAAAAGATAGTACTATTACTTTTTCAGTATGTGTTCTGTATGTAACCCAGGAGTTACTCATTTCAAGGTTAGGTCTTCTCCCCCTACAAGGTGGTACTTGGGGCACACTCCTAGTAATATATTTCCCTGAGCCTGGGGTCCTCAGTCTAGAATAACCCTTGCTGGAGGTAAGAAAAGTATGTAGCAGAATGGTCCAGTGACAGGAGATTCCAAGTCTTTCAAAATAATCCAGAGTGGGCATTGACGTTATATGGTTAGTCCTTTTGAGAACTCCATCTGCTGAGAGTTGCAGATAATCTTAATTTTTCTGAGTGTTTAGTGAATATTGGTTGGATTAGATGACAGACAGACAGACAGACAGACCTACAACACACCCTTCCTCAAGAACAAACAATTCTCAGATAATGGGCAGTCTAAATCTACACAGAGAAAGACAATATGTTTCTAAATATTTCACAATTTGCAAAGCCATCCTGCCCACAAAGGATTGATGTTATTACACAAAGAACTCCTTTTGTTTCTTTCAAATTGTGTCCCTTGCAATCTGTGGGGAATAAGAAAGTTTATACAGACAACAAGCCAAGGCTTTAATAGGACTACGCATGAGTAGGCTTGCCTGGGTTCTGAGGCATACTTGCCTCCTCCCCACTCCCTGCCTGGAGGGAAGATACGGCTTGTTCTTTCTGATTCAAGTGCATTTTTTCCTTAGTAGTGACTACACTGTATACATAATTTCATATCCTCTTTTCCAGTTTACATTATGACACAATCTCCCAATGTTATATGGATTTCATAAACATCCTGAACTTCATGAGAAAGGGCCATATTGATCAGCTCTATCAACTGTATGCATAGCATGCGGACGGCATGAGAGACCACACAAAAAACAATTGTTTAGCTGGATTCAGCTAATGGCCAAGTTGTCATCCCATTTAAGGCTATGTCATTGTTTATGTAACTCCACTGGACAAATTAGTTGTTCTCATGCTTTATGTAGGGAGTTAGGTTGCCCATCCTTTATGTCAGGAGTAGGGTGAGTACCAAACAGATAGGTGCCTTTGCCTTGCAGATTTGTATGCTTACAGGCACACTTGTACATCTCCATACATAAGTGCACTATGCCTCTTGTTCAAGGGTGAGAGGGCATTTCCTGAAGGCTGATTATGCTAAGCACCCTGTAGTTTCTTGATTTCTAGTGTGGATTATGAGTATATGTAAATCTTTGTGCCTGAATTTATTTTCTTTATTTCAGGTGTTTGTCCTTGGACAGATGCCTAGAAGTGGAATACATTGGCTCAAAAGGTTTGAATATTTTTAAGGCTTTCAACAAAAATCATCCACACTCTGTTTCCCCCAATGCCTTTATGAAAATCAAATGAGGCAGAGGATGTAGATGATCATGTTAAGAACCTACAGGGTGCTTAGCATATAGTCAGCCTTCAGGAAATGCTCCCTCACCTTTGAACAAGAGGAACTATACACACATACGGTGCACTTATGTATGTAAATGCACAAGTGTGCCTGTAAACATCTGCAATACAGAGGCACCTACCCATCTGGTACTGGCCCTACACCCTACATAAAGCAGGGGTGACTGCAAATAGTTGTGCTAAGCTTGTCAAACTTTAATGTGCACAGGAATTATAAAATGTAGATTCCTATTCTGTAGGTCTTGAGTGGGGCCAGAGATACCGTATTTCTTAAGCTCTTAGGTGTGCTGATGCTGCTGGTCCTTGGACCACAACTTGGGTAGTAAAGAGGCATGCCACAAATACACAACAGACCCTTAGAAACACATATGCAGGCATAATTAAAAACTGACACATGCACACAAATATACAATTTTTCAAAAATATACTAAGAAACACAAGTTAGACCTCCAGGGGGTATGGACATATGATTTATGGGAAAACTTGGTCTGCCATCATTTGCCCAGAACCTAAGCAAAGCTATGGTCTGTGAGTTTTTTAGGACTGGTATTTGAAACATGCATGGGTCCTTGCCTGGAGAGCGGAGAACAGACGAAATAATGGCCTAGTGTTTGAGCAGTGCTATGGTAGAATGGGAAAGTACAGAGAACGACAGAACAGGACAGCCTGGACATTTCCTGAAATAAATGTCACTCCCACAGAAGGGGGCTTGAATTCCTCCCTACACTGTTGGATCCAGAGCTCTTTGGAATCTGGAAGACTTAATTCCCCAGCGCCATGCCTTAAATAGCAGTAATCTCCTTCATATGCCCCAATTTCTCAGTTTCCCCAGCGTCAGAATGGTAGGAAATGTCAGGGAGAAGAGCACTATTTTAGTCCCTTTTGTTCTGCTATAACAGAATACCACAGACTGGGTAATTTCCCGAAATTTATTGGCTCACAGTTCTAGAGGTTGAGAAGTTCAAAACTGAGAGATTGACATCTAATGAGGATCTTCTTGCTGCATCATTCATGGTGGAATGGCAAAGAAGGAGAGACAGGAAGAGAGAGATAGGAAGAGGGACAGGAGGGGGCCAAACTCATGCTTTTATAAGGAGCCCACTCCTGTGATAACAGTATTAATCTATGCACGAGGGCAGAGTCCTCATGGCTTAAAGGTCTTATCTTTTAATACTGTAACAATGATGATTGAGTTTCTAACACATGCTTTTTGGCTGACACATTCAAACCATAGCAAGCTCTTTGAATGGGCAGCTCTGGTTCTGCTCTTACTCTTGATGTTCAGTGAACATGTGGGCAAGACTTTCACTTTTCTGAACCTCAGTCTCTCCATCTTTGCACTAGGGGTGCAAACCATCATTACTTGTAATTTCTCCTTATCTTTCTCTTTGCCACCTGCAACTCAGACACTCTGTACTTCTACATTTTGTTCCATTTGTATTGCAGAGATCATGCAACCCAGCCTCCACAATGTATACATAGAGAAGCTGAGGCCCTTAAAGGAGAAAGCACTGATATGCGTATTTTGGAATCTGCATTAGATCTTGCAGTGCCCTAGCCAGTGAATTCCCCTAATGTTAGCTTGCCTAAGGAAGAAGCCAGCTATAACTTGCACTTATCACACTTGGACTATCTCACAGGATAACATGCTTTCAGCCATTTGAGAAAATGTTTGCATTTTCTTTGTGTGTGTGCATATGTCTCCTTTTGAGATTTCAAGATTTTTTGGTCAGTTTTTTTTCACTGTCTTATATAATTTCATATTTCTGATATGTATTTATCTAATGTGCAGACATTGATATATAATTTGCTCTATGGTCATGTATGCATATTTTAATCTATTATAAATATGACACAGAGAAAAAGTGCCTAAAACATAAATATGCAATTTAATGAACTGTCATAAAGCAAACCCCATGCAACCACTGCTCATATCAAGATAAAAAATGTTTCTGGTGAGTTAGAACTCCCAGGGTGCCCTTTCCCAGTCATAATCCCCTTCCTCAACCAAAGGAAACCAGTAAGCTGATTTTTGTGGTGATCACTTCCTTGCTTTTAGTTATAGTTTGATTCTATAAGTATCAAATACATGAAGTCTCATGACAAAGGAAATGCAAATGTTCATTTCCTCAAATCCTATTCTTTCATCTGCTTTTAAACTTTATATAAATGCTATAAAACAGCTTGTACATTTTCACTCATCAATATACTTTTAAGTTCATCCAAGTTGTTATATGTAATTGTATATTATTCATTTACATCATTGTACTCAGTTGTATAAATATACCATACCTTTCATGTCATTTTAGTACTGATGGATAACTGGGTTGTTCCAGATTTTGGCTCCTTTGCATAAAGCTGCTACGAACATTTCTGTGCATGTCTCTTGGACATATATGGATGCATTTTTTTTTCAGGATTTGCTGTATCTTAGTCAACAGGTTTTTCAACTCTATTGGAATATGCCAGACTGTTTTCCAAAGAATTGTTCCAGCTTACTCTCCCATCAGCAGTGACCTCCAGCCTTGTAAGAGAAAATTCCGTGTTGTTAGACATTTCAATACTTCTAAATTTAGAAGTATTGAATGGTGTCTCATTTTTGGATCTAATTTGCATTTGATTACTAATGAGGTTAAACACTTCTCAGATGTTTATTGGCTATTTGCAATTTTATGTTTTATGAGGTGACTATGTGATACATTTTCTACTGAATTAATTATTCTTTACTTACTTATTGATAGAAATTATTTTAATATATTCTGGATGTGAGCTCTTTGTTGCTGACATGCATTGAAAATATCTACTACAGCTTGTATGCTGTCTTCTCATTTTTTCAACAGTATATTTTGTTGAACAGGAGTTTTAAATTTATTGTAATCAAATGTATCACTTTTCTTTATAGTTAGTGATTTTTGTGTCCTCTTTAAATAATATTTCTACTGATCTCATTAAAATATTATATTCCCAAATCTTTATGGTTTTGCTTTTTATATTAAGTCTGTAATCCAGTTGGAATTAATTTTGCATGTGATAAGAGGTAATAACACATTTTTCTTCTTTCCTCTTCTTTTAAAAATTTATATTTTAAAATTTAATTTACTTTGTTTTTTCTTTACAACTAAAAAGTTTTATTTTTAGCTGACATGTAATAATTGTACATATTTATGGAATACAAAGTGATATTTTGATATGTATATGTGATGTGTAATGATCAAATCAGAGTAATTAGCACATTTATCACCTCAAACATTTATCATTGTTTTGTGTTATGAACATTAAAAATAATCCTCTCTTCTAGCTTTTAAAAAATACGAAATAACTCATAGTTAACAATATTCACTCTACAGTGCTGCAGTACTAATTCCTCCTATTTAACTATAACTTTGTACCCGTTATCCAACTTCTCCCCATCTTCCCACCCCTCCTACATTTCCCAGCTTCTACTACCCAAAACTCTCACTCTACGTCAGCTAGCTCAAACACATATATATTTCATCTCCCACATATGAGTGAGAACTTGCAGTGCCTGACTTATTTTGCTTAGAATAATGTCCTCCAGGCTCATCTATATTGCTGTAAATGACAGATTTTCATTTTTTATGGCCAAATAGTATTCCATTGTGTATATGGACACTACATTTCCTTTATCCACTCATCTGTTGATGGACATTAGGTTTATTCTAGATATTACCTATTTTGAATAGTGCTGCAATAAGCATGGGGGCCCAGGTATCCCTTTGATAGATTGATTTCCTTTTCTTCTGTCCTTTGGATAAATACTCATTAATGGGATTGCTGGATTGTATATTAGTTCTATTTTTAGTTTTTTGAGAAACTCAATTTTAATTTAAAGTCCCACTGCTATGGTTTGGGTGTTTGTCCCCTCCAAAACTCATGTTGCAATTTGATCCCAATATTAGAGGTGGGGCCCAGTGGGAGGTGTTTGGGTCATGGGGATGAATTCCTCACGAACAGGTTAATGCCCTCTCTCAGAAGTGAGTCCTCTGTTAGTTTCTGTGAGAGCTGGTTGTCAAAAAGAGCCTGGCACTTCACACTTCTCTCTCTTTCCTCCTCTCCCCCCGTGTGATCTCTGCACATACTGGCTCTCCTTCACCTTCTTCCATGAGTGGAAGCAGTCTGGGCTCTCATCAGATACAGATGCCCCATCTTGAACTTTCCAGCCATCAGAATTGTGAGCCAAATAAACCTTTTTCTTTATAAGCTACCCAGCCTCAGGCATTCCTTTATAGCAATACATATTGGTCTAATACACACACACCAACAGTATATGAGTTCCCCTTTTTCTGAATCCTTGTCAGCATGTGGTAATTTTGTCTTTTTAATAACAGCCATTTTAACATGTGTAAGGTGATATCTCATTGTGGTACTAACTTGCATTTTCCTAATAATTATTAGTGATGCTGAGCATTTTTCACATATATATTGATCATTTGTATGTCTTCTTTTGAGAAATGTCTGTTCAGCTCCTTTATCCACTTTTTAATGAGATTACTTGATTTTTGCTGTTGAATTACTTAATAGCCTTAAATGTTCTGGATATTAGTTCCTTGTCAGATTGTTGTAACTGAGCAAGTTAGAAGGAAAGCACCACACTCTGAGATTGAATCAGGAGTCCTTTATTGCAGGTAACTGAAAGACAGCTAATGCTCAAAATTCTCTCGATCCTGAAGAAGGGGTTTGATTCCTTTTTACATCTTGCTTAAGAGAGGGGAGCGGGGAGCCTAGCTGAAGCAGAATTTACAGAAGCAGAACAAGCAAGATAGATAAGGAAGCTGGTAACTAGGAGGCAGGAGGTTCCCATTATTGTTGATTACTAAGGAGGGTATACACAAGTGGTTCCCATGATTGCTGGTTACCAAGGGGGATATTTGGTACTTGCCATACAATCAATCAAGGAGAGTATTCACAATAGCAAGCGGGCTTGCCAAGCAGGATATGGTTACAATGGTTATTTGCTTCTATAGTTCTAAGTACATCATGACTCAGCACAGCGTGACCCATCTATGTACTCAACGGAGAAATGGTGGGAGGGGTGAGGTGGAGGTTAAGATGGAGTCTGTCTGGCTCTCAAGTAAGATGGAGTCTGTCAGGCTAACACAGGGTAGGTTAGCACAAGATGAACAGATTGCAAATATTTTCTATTATTCTACAGGTTGTCTCTTCACTCTGTTGATGTTTCCTTTGCTAAGCAGCTTTTTAATATAGTCTCGCTTGTCTATTTTTGTTTTTGCTGCCTGTGCTTATGAAGTCTTAGCCATAAAATATTTGCCTAAACAAACATCCTAAAATGTTTCTCCTATATTTTCATCTAGTAGTTTAGTAGTTTGGGGGCTTTAGTTCATGTCTTTAGTTCATTTTGAGTTGATTTTTGCATAAGGTGAGAGTTAGGGGTCTAGATTCATTCTTCTGAATATAGATGTCTACTTTTCCCAGCACCATTTATTGAAGAGACTGTCCTTTCCCCAACTTATGTTCTTGGTTCCTTTGTCAAATATCAGTTGGCTGTAAAAACATGCATTTCCTTCTGGGTTCTCTATTCTGTTCCATTGGTCTATGTGTCTGTTTTCACATGAATACCTTTGGTTACTACAGCTTTGTAGCATATTTTGAAGCCAGGTAGTATGATGTCTCCAGCTTTGTTCTTTTTGCTCAGTACTGTTTCGGTTATTTTTTTGGGGGGTGGGGTGGGGTGTTGGTTCCATACGGATTTGGGGATTGTTTTTGTGTGTGTGAAGAATGTTATTAATTTATTAATAAGATTGCATTGAATCTGTAGATTGCTTTGGGAAGTATGGTCCTTTAAAAACTATTAATTCTTTCAATCCATGAGCATGCGATTTCTTTCCACTTGTCTGTGTCACCTTCAATTTCTTTCATCAGTATTTTGTAGCTTTTGCTGTTGAAGTCTTTTACCTCCTTGATTAAATTTATTCCTGGGTATTTTATTTCATATTTTGTAGCTATTGTAATGGGATTGCTTTCTTGATTTCTTTTTAATTTCTTTTTTGTATAGAAATGCTATTGATTTTTGTATGTTGATACTGTATCATGCATCTTTACTGAATTCATTGATTGGTTCTAAGAGTTTATTTGTGGAGTCTTAAGGTTTTTCTGTAGATATAATTATGTTATCATCTGCAAAGAGGGATAATTAGACTTCTTTTACAATTTAAAAGGTTTTATATCTTTCTCTTTCCTAATTGCTCTATGACTTCTAATATTAAGTTGAATAAGAGCAGTGAGAGTGGGCGTCCTTTTCTTGTTTCAGTTTGATACAATGTTAGTTGTGGGTTTGTCATATATGGCCTTTATTGGGTTGAGATACTTTTCTTCTATACTACTTTATTGAGAGTCTTTATCATGAAGGGATATTGAATTTTACCAAATGATTTTTCTGCATCTATTGAGATAATTACATGGATTTTTTTGTCCTTCATTCTGTTGACATGATGTATCACATTTATTTGAAACATTTTTAAATGATTTGTATATGTTGATACACATTCTTCATGCCTGGACTGAATCCCACTTGATTATAGTGTATTATCTTTTTAATTTATCACTGGGTTCAGTTTGCTAGTATTTTATTGAGGACTTTTGTATCCATGCTCATCAGAATACTAGTCTGTAGTTTTTTGATGTGTGTGTATGTATGTGTGTGTGTGTGCACGCCCTTATTTAGTTTTGGTATCAGGGTAATGTTGGCCTCATAGAATGAGTTTGGGATAATTCTCTCTTCTTTAATTTTCTGAAATAGTTTAAGGAAGAACTGATGTTAATTATTCTTTAAAAGTTTGGTAGAACTCAGCAGCAAAAGTCTTCCATTCCTGGGATTTTGTTGTTCTTGTTAGGAAGCTTTTTGTTACTGATTCAATCTCATTACTCATTACTGATCTGCTTATGTTTTCTTTTTTTTTTTTTTTTTTGAAAGAAAGAAAAAGAGAGGAAAGAAAGTGAGAGTGAAAGAAAGAAAGAAAAAGAATGTATGAGAGAAAGCAAGAGGAAGAAAAAGAGGGAGAGAGAACAGGATTCTTGTTCTACTGCCCAGGCT